>JACXGM010020960.1:0-17515 GCA_016801145.1 Umbra pygmaea | reverse complement strand
GTGAAGTCAGCGGAGCGCATCATTGGCTGCTGCCTCCCCTCCGTGCAAGGCATCTACCATAAGCGATGCCTTAGGAAAACAAAGAACATTCTCAAAGACCACAGCCACCCAGGCCGTGAACTTTTCTCACTACTGCCGTCTGGTAGACGTTACCGGAGCATCAAGGCACGGACCACCAGACTTAAAAACAGTTTCTTCCACCAGGCCATTCGGCTGCTCAACATGGAACACAGACACTGATCGCAAATAGTCTGTTAAGCATTAACACTCTCTGGTCACTTTATGCTCTCTACATCTGATGTAGCAGAATTCAAATACACCTTTAAAAGCAATTTTCCATGCCAAATCTATAATATTTACTACTTCTACTGTTGTACATTTTCCAGACGACTTCTCAGTACATAGCGTTTTATTATTATTATTACTATTGTCATTATTATTTAAAAATTCTTATATTGTTGTAATTCTTGTTTTTAAGCCCACTGCATAGAATCGCTGTGCCATGTCAAAAGAATTTCTCTGCAAAGGATGATGTATGTTATTCGATGCATATGATAAATAAACAACTTTGACTTTGACAGTACTTGTCTGATTTATTAATGCCCTACATACCACGTCGTAATCTGGCTCCTCAATACTTTTCTGATTTATTAATGCCCTACATACCACGTCGTAATCTGGCTCCTCAGTACTTGTCTGATTTATTAATGCCCTACATACCACGTCGTAATCTGGCTCCTCAGTACTTGTCTGATTTATTAATGCCCTACATACCACATCTTAATCTGGCTCCTCAGTACTTGTCTGATTTATTAATGCCCTACATACCACGTCCTAATCTGCGTTCCTCTCAGAGTGGTCTCTTGGTTGTTCCTAAAACACTGCTGCGTTCTAGGGGTGATAGAGCATTTTCTTGCTATGCTGCAAAGCTATGGAATTCTCTCCCGGCCAATATCAGGGAAGCAAATACATTAGTGACTTTTGAATCTCTTTTTTTGCTTTTACTTTAACATTTACTGTTTGTTTAGTTTTTACTGAAAGTGTGTAGTTTCTCTGTTATTATGTATGCCTAGTACATGTGTACAACAGAACAGGACACCACCAGGTAGAACAGAACAGGACACCACCAGGTAGAACAGAACAGGACACCACCAGGTAGAACAGAACGGACACCAGGTAGAACAGGACACCAGGTAGAACAGGACACCAGGTAGAACAGGACACCAGGTAGAACAGGACACCAGGTAGAACAGGACACCAGGTAGAACAGGACACCAGGTAGACTCACCACAGCTGCAATCAACTGCTGGAAAAACTTGTGTGCCTCACTCTCTGGCATCCCCACATCCGGTTCTGTAAAAAAACGTTACTTATGTATAAGTGGCGATTCAGGGTCTGGCTTTGCTTGCTTCAGTTGAACCTGACTTCTTTGTCTCACAGAACGAGCCAATCAGTGTAATTTACCTGACTGAGGGGTTTGGACAACGGTGTGACGGAATAAGCCTGAGAGACGAAGACAACAGCAACCGCAGCAATGCTAGCAATGGAAGAAATGTCGATAGCAGATAGCATGAATGTTGCTATTGCAGCTGTTCTAAAAAATTATGAAAACAAAGATTGAAAAAGTAACGTGCCTAAAACCTCAGCAGCAAATCTCGTTGAAGGTGTTCATGTAATTTATAAAAAACGGTCAGTATTGGTGACAATGCTATCAACAGGTGTTAAGTAGTTTGTTTACATTGCACAGTAGCCAGTTTATGGTCGAGTCGCAATGACGTAAGACTTTTATGATTTGTTAGGAGATGAGGACTAGGTCTTTGACAACGCCCAACGTGGAAAACGGCTGCTATGGAAATAACTTTAAACTGAATAACCGAGTGAAGAGTAAAATTCAGTTCTGAATATCACGCTAGATTTATAGACCAAAACTAATACTCTCCTAGTTGCAGTATTCCTGGTTTGATTGGCTTAATGTTATTTTAAACAAAAAGATATTTCGTGTAAGAGCACGAAATGCATCAAATATTTTCAGCAAGATTTCAGAGTTGACTGTGTTAACAGCTCGGTATCAGATTGAGCGCATTGTCCACTACACCTAGTAGTAAACACAAAGGGCAGCAGTGTCTGTCACACAGCCCCTAAATAGCACTGATTCACTGAAAAACATCTCTACTTTCTTTAAATTTACCCACATTTGAAACATAATATTGTGTGTTTTATTTTTACTAGAGTTGAGGTTTCTCCATTAACAAAGTACTAAGCACTTTTTACAGTACAGCGGTTTGTGGGCAGGTGGCATTCACGCGTCCTACGCAAATATAGCTCAAGTTAATTAAATTGACATTTACAGATGGACAGACTTCAAAAACAAACAATATAAATATGGAGATAAACTCAAAATACAAACAGTGTACTTCGTTAATGTAGCAATGGAACCAACCATATTCATGTTAATTACTTAACAGAAAATAAATTTCACCAAATTCAAGGTTACCTAATTACTGGCACTCCTTATTCAGTACTTAGTCCAACCACCACTGGTAAGGATAACAGCATGGAGTCTCTTCCTGTAATGATGGCCATGGAAGAACATATTTTTGGTTGTCACAGAAACATTTCTGTGTGGATCTTGAGGTATATTTTGGATCATTGTCTTGTTGGAATTTCCACCTACGGCCAAGTCCCGGCCTTCTGGCAGAGGCAACTAGATTGTCAGCTAAAATTGCCTGATACTTGGTGGAATCCATTATGCCATCAATCTTTACCAGTGCCCGTGGCTGTTTCGACACCAAACATGCTGCATCTGATGCTGTATCTGACCAAAGTTACATTTTGGTATCTGACCAGAGCACCTTCTTCCAGTCATAATATAAATGACGTTTGGCAAACTCCAAGTGTTTGTGTCTGTGTCTTTGGGTTAGAAAGGGCTTTCTTCTGGCAACCCTTCCAAAGAGGCCGTAGTTGTGGAGGTGGTGTTTGATGGTGCTTTTTGAAACCTGGTGACCACAAGACGCAACTGTTCCATATCTTTTGAATTTCTTAATAATTGCCGACAGTGCTCAGTGGTATATTCAATTGTTTGTTGATCTTCTCATAGCCATTACCGGACTTATGAAGGTCTACGACCATCTGTCTCTTTTGAACTGACAGTTCTTTTGTTTTCTTCATGGTGTTGGATGACAAAGGGATATTGCGTGTCACATTATTTTTATACCCTAGTGGAACAGGAAGTGATATAATGGCTCAATATAGTTCCTTAAGACTTAGATGAACCTAAATAAGTGGAATTTAATTCCTGGTTATAATAACCTTTAAGGGTGCAATTTATAGTGAAACCTCAATTTGGAGGATCTAGATTTTTTGTTTAAGCAATGAATGATGTTTCTGGTTCCATTGACACATTATTAAAGTACAGTATTTCTCAAACTCGTACATTTCAAACATTGAAAACATTTTACGACAATTTGTATATCTATGAATTGTGTTTTGCGTTTGTAAAATGTATTTTACGTACGTATACTTTTATTTTGCGCATGTGAATTGCTTTTTGTGAATATGTTTTTTTTTCCACACGTACATTTTTTGTTAGGTTTCATGCATGTTAAATTGTCTATGCATGTGTGAATCATGGGTTTTGCATGAACTATATTTGAGACTCTTGTCTCCATAATAGATACCCCTGGTCCTATGCCCTTGACATTGAAACTATTTCCTGGTGTTACATTTTTGTTTTTTGTGCGTGAAATGTGCACAGTAGAATATTGCATAATAAAAACAGATCTAGCTACTTTATCAGTGACCAAGCTGTAAAACATTAATTCTAATATAATTTTCTAATCTGAAAAAAATATATTATTTGCATTATTTAACAAACACATTGCCTATTTATTACATAAACACTTAATCAACTAATGAAAAAAAACAAGCATCTTTGTAGCCTACATACATGTCTTCACCTACATTTTCCATTATGTTTTAGCTTAAACTAATTTAAATACATGTGTTGCACAATGAATTGTTAACATCAAACGAGCACGCAAACGATTTATACCAGTAGTTATTGACATTGCAACTACATTGCCATCAGGCGTTTTGAAATGAACACAAAATGCATTTATGGATCTAGACAAAGGCCCACTGAGTGCAAATTTGTTTTAAGACAAATTAAAAAATAACTTGGAAATTACAAACTTGGATTTTATTTTCAGCTTTTGCAGAATCTTTTCGTCACGTAGCTAGACTGTAGCCACCAACTCATCGGCCAGAACAGATATATCAGTGTTTTTCATCTCTCTCCTCTGAGCTGCTGAACTAACTAACTGTATTCATTAATCAAGGGCCTGATCATTACCAGATGAGTATAATCAGGTGTACCAGCTCATGAACAGGTCAAATACATGGAACGGCTGGTGTTCCCCAAAGAGAGGTTTTAAAAACACTGATCTACCTTCTATTATTCTGCCTTTGAAATAAAAGCCATTCACGTCTTATAATGAAAATTGAAAAATAGAAACATTGGGAATATTACATATTCAAAAATATAAAAAGTATTAGAATGTTGTTAAATATAATAAAAAGAATGTTAGAACGTTGGCAAATATTTATGGTCTTATACAAAAAGCGTAATGTTTTCAATGATTATTCTTTTTAAATACCGGTATCATTACTGGAAAGACAAAACTATTGATACAATATTGTGGATTAAGGCTATTGTAGCTGGCAAAATATAAGTGCCTATATTATAAACATTTATCATATTGTCTGAGTTTCACAAAACTGATCATAGCTAGCTCATATGTTATCTGTATTTTTTATTATATAGCCTTGCCATAAATATAGTTGTTTAATACAAAACGACTTAGACTGTGAGGAGTAAAGTCTCTACATTTAGATAATGATAGTTGCCTAAACTGAACAAAAAGACAATTCTAACATTTATTTTTGACAAACAATCGTCAGCAAAATGTCATGATCGTGACAGGGTTACGCCCCAACTGTGATTGATTTATTTAATAATACTCCAGCGTTGTTTGGATGCTGTCCCTGTGGCACAAATGACAAAATATTTCTGATTCAGTCTCACCAATTCTGTCGAAAAGTTCTCCTCCGCTGCAATACTCCAGGAACAGATAAACAGTCGGATCCTCCTTCCGGTGGCCGAAGAAACGCACAATATTAGGGTGGGACAGTACCTGTAAACACAGCATGTTAGGGTGGAACAGAACCCGTAAACACAGCATGTTAGGGTGGGACAGAACCCGTAAACACAGCATGTTAGGGTGGGACTGTTCCGTCTTCAGCTCCTGTCAGACACAACACGTTTAAATCACACAATTAAGTGTTGTTCCTCTGATTACCAACAAAGATATAATCACATGACTACATAGCTTAATTACCAGTGTTGGGTAAAGTAGCTTGTACAGTTACATTCCAGCTACTTGCTGAGTTCACAAGTTTTGGGAAGTCTCTAATTAAGACAAAATGATCAGGTGAATGGAGTTCATATCTTAAAAGTAACCTATAAAACAAATAGAAAGAGTACAGAAAATATCAATCATGGTCACCAGTAGGATATGAACTCCATTTACCTGGGGCCTCATTTATAAACGTGGCGTACGCACAAAAGAAGACGTACGCAGCTCTCTACGCAATAATTGGGATTTATAAAAAGCAAACTTGACGGGAAAATGTGCGGTCCTTCACAGCAACTCTGACCCAGGCGTACGCACAAAAACGGGTGAAATGAGAAATGGCGACCCCGACGGCAGATGGGTGAAAGACGTGAAGCTGTCTGGACCTGCAGACCGTTGTGTAGCTAAAAGACATCGAAATACTGCCTCTCATTCATAATATGAACATTTCACAAAGCCTTTCTCAAAATCAACAGCCTGTGGTGAAATACAAATATAATAAAACAAGATTGTAGCCAACGTTAATGCAAATAAAGACACATTTACAAAAAGAACACTCAAATATGTTCTGTAATTATATTGGTATGTAATTCATCCTCATAAATAATACGGTAAATAGAACAAAATCATGTTTAAAACTGATATTCTTGTCGATGTCTCTGTCTGGCGGAGCAATAAGCTAAATAAATTATGATAGATAGATATATAGATCGATCGATAGATAAATAGATAATAAATAGATAGTCATTATTGTCCATTGGGTAAAGTAGTTTTCATAGTATATGTCGTCATCAGCTACAGAATCATAATGTTCATTAATATGCGTTTAGTTCGTTTCATTTTTAAATGTATTCCATCGTGACGCATGTCTTAACCATTTTGAGAGGTGCAAAAAATTCAATTACGCAGAACTATTTCCCATTTACAATTAGATTAATACCGACATCTGTAGATTATCAGATACAGTCAAATGGATAGTTATAAAAAACATTCCATCCCAATGCGTATTGATGCACAATGGCTGATCTTGCGCTGTCAGAAGATAATAATAGCCTAATAGTTCATTTTATTTAGTGGCACCTTTCATAATGACAGGATTTCTGGCGACTGGCACTTTCCACAGGGAATTGGCTTACAGGTCAGGGTTATCTCAGCCAACCCTAGCCGGGTTATACCAGACACGTTAGGTATAATAGGCTTGTCGCATAATTAGCCTACATTAAGTTTCCGTACACCGCGGGTGAACAGGGAAACAAAAGCACAATTTGCAGCTATGTCCAGTTTCCCAAATGTATCAGTGCTATTGACTGCACTCATGTTGCCATAAGGGCCCCAAATGAGAAAGAAATTGTTGTCATTAATCGTAAACATTTTCATTCCATCAATATCCAAATAATTTATGATGCAGACATGTTGCTCACTAATTTAACTAATCTTCGCCAAACCGTGGCAGACTGTCGCGATGAAGCGCAAGACGCTTTTTGGCATCGACTTTGATGTCTGACCACTTATTTCTTTTCGCCCAGGGTCCGACTTTCAGGCTGCACTCACAGTGTCTGCAAACTTTTGCCACTCCAACACATTTTTGGCATTAGTAATGGCCACACTGTGCCCTTTTTTTGGTTTTCCTCTATCTGTTTGCCATGATTTCTCAATCAATTAATATAAATTTTGGGGCATTTTACTGACTATTTATGGGCAATTATGGGCGTGACATGCAGCCGCAAAAGCTGCGCCACATTTAGAGTTGATTGTGATTTATAAAGGGAAAACGGCGTAGGACGTGCATGTGCACGTTTTTTTTATCTGAATATTTCTTTGCGTACGCACACCCTATATTTCGTCCGTACGCCACAAATCCACCGCAAAGTTTTATGAATGAGTCCCCTGATCATTTTGGTCTTAATTAAGGGACTTCCCAAAACTTGTGAACTCAGTAAGTAGCTGGAATGTAACTTTACAAGCTACTTTACCCAACACTGTTATTAAAGTCAAAGTCAAAGTTGTTTATTTGTCATATGCATCGAATGACATCACATCATCCTATGCAGAGAAATTCTTGTGACATGGCTCGACACATCTACACAGTGGGCTTATAAAGATTATATACAGTATGAAAAAAATAAAATAAAATAAAAATTAAGACAATAATGATAATAAATAATCATTATTACTAATGTATTGTAAAGGCTGGCTAGCTTGTCTTGGGATGAGTTGACATAATTTGGCTACCAAAACTACACTTCGGCTGAGACTGTGTTGATAGCTGACAAGCTCTGAGCAAAATAAAACATACCCTGTTCAGAAAAAACAGACAATGGAAAACAAGCTCTCAGTTGGTTACCTGTCATCCTGTTTAAGGTGGGGTAACCACCGAACGAACCATACGGACCAATAATGAACCATATACTGTAGACAAACACTGCATACAGTACGTCAGCTTAACTGAACAGTCTAGCCAATAAAACAAAAAACATATAAACAAACACACTGCATACAGTATATAATCTTATTTGAAGATTCTAGCCAATAAAAACACAAACCATATCATGAAGAATTAAGGCAGTTTAAATGGAAAAAGAGGGTCGAATTCAGTGTACCTAATGCAGTAGCCACGTATATAAGAAGAAAATCTACAAAAATAAAACAAAAATCACTGAATAAAAAAAACGCTGGTAACTAAATATTAACTGGGTAAACGATAATTAACTAAGTGAAAATGTAAGTAAACACTCTTTCACAAATATAAAGGTTGGTAAACAGCGTTTAACCTCCACTACACCCATGATTACAACCGTATAGACAAACACACTGCATAAAGTAATCTTAATATTCTAACAGGTTATTAGGCTATATGTAGGCTAAATTCTGAGTAGTAGTACTTAATCTTTTATAACATGATATGCAGGCCAAATGTATTCAACGACAGGAAAAATTTAGCAGATGAAAATACAATAATCTTTGTAAACTGAATTGATGATAACGTAAAGCAATACACTTACTTGTCTCAGATGCATCCATTGTAATCATCGATAGACAAAACACAAATCTCTTGAAAAACCTAGTAACTCCATTTGAGCATGATTTTGGTAAAAATGAATAATGTAACAACACAAGCAAGTATTTGACCATATATAAAATACACAATATTAACTCTGATGATGCAGTGTACAATTACTGTAAAGCCACAAGAATAATGCATAAATCCTTCCTTGATCAGACGGCTATCATGTCACTTATCCATCTCACTGCTGGAGCAGTGCTGTGCTGTCCATAGGAGGCTACTGTTCGTAACAGAGTTTACAGTCCTAACGTTAGAGTAGTAGTTAGGGCAACTATCAGTGTGACTAATGCATTTTCCATGATTATATTTTCCACAGAATCTACAAGGTAAAACTATAAATGTTAATATATATTTTGTGAGTGGAAATCTATTGCTTATATCAAAACTAAATGATACTAAATACTAAGTCACATCACTAGTTCTAATTGATATCTAGGCAATCTTTAAACACTCGTGGAAGTTTTGTGCCGCTTTAACAAAACTGTTGAAATGAGACAAATATAGATTTGCTACTGGCTTTACCCACATCAACAATTGTTTTGCTGAAATCAATGTAGTCTATGGGGCAATTGCACGTGCAAACTTTGCAACAAAAGCATTTATATATTTAGTTTTGGTTGCCGGCCTCACAATTCTTTGTCCATATAGCCTCTCTATTCTGTAACAATACTATCATAAGCCAAATGTTTATTTCGATTAAGATGTTAGAATAATTAAATTACACTAGGTAAAAGTGTAACATTCTGGGCGCAGAAACAATCGATCTGAATTATTTTTTAATTAGTCTGTAGATTTGACTGCAGATTCAGTAACGTAATACATTACTTCTCGCTTCAAATGTGTTCAGAAACAGTTTTTATAGCACCTACAGTACAGCACGATGACACTATTTACATGTTAGAAATTTATAGACGACATCTTGTTTTCCCATCCCTCTAGGTAGGTTGGTCACGGCTAGAAGTGGTGAAATGAGACTGTCAAATCCTAGTATAGACTGCCACCTGCTGGTCAAACAATTAAACTACAAAGGACTTTCACCCATACAAATCCTGAGATTTTACTCACTTATAAACAGCTATTTTTTAACTACAGAACCAATCAATCACAAATCTACAAGTGTGCTACATGACAATTGGATGTATATTGTCCCAATGGAATGGAATCAATATCGTAAAAATTGCGGGAGCTGAAAATGTGCAACAAAAAAAAAGGGGGAGAATAATAACTAGACCCCTGCATTTAAGAAACTGCAAATTCTTAAAAATTAAGAGACCACTCAAGACACAAATGACTGTTGTTCTGAATTCTTTTCACTCACCAAACACTACAACTAACAACATGCAATAACACTAACAATGAACGACAGCTACAAAACACTGACTGAACTTAGATACATGACTAATAGGGAAGAGCATGCAGCTGGATAACTAATGAAAATTAAACCAATCAATCTCAATTATAATATCAAACTGGAGAGAAACTAAAACACATAACAGAACAGGCTCCGCCCATGGCAACCTTAAATTCTTGACTAGTAGCCACCTAAGTGGTTCGAAAAAGGTATTTCCTTCATGTACCTAATATAGTATATATAGTCTAGTTTAAAATCAGAAAAATACATCTGTTGTTGTTAGACAAAAAATGTAACCACTAGATATACGTACAAACAGCAACATAAGCTAGATATGACTTTGAGATATCGCATTGTGCATCAATTAATTGAAAATTGAGCTTTGGGCCTCCAAAATAGCACCTGCTCCGGCTTGATCATATCAAATCGTATTCTCTCTATTACTATACATGACATGATTTGTAATGACATTGTTATCATTAAACATTATGTTTCAAACATTAAACTATGTTCCAGGGAAAACTGGCTCCAAGGAATATTTTACATGATGGTACAAGGGACATGTCAGACAGACAGACAGACACAGACAGACAGACACAAGGGATCAGACAGACAGACAGGTACAAGTGACCATACAGACACAGACAGACAAGGGACCTGACAGACAGGTAAAACAGCACTTCCAGACAGACACCTTGTTGATGCAGATCTCTTTCTTGACGTTCTCAGAACAGTCCTTTGCCTGCGAGGTATCAATGACCTTAACAGCCACTGCCTCACCAGTCTGCCTGTTCACCAACAGCCTCACTCTGAAACACAAACAGAAATACACTGTTAAATAAACTTAGACAAAAACTGAAGAAAAAAAAGCACATTTCTGTAAATGTGAAGGGAATTTACAGTGTAGAATATACAATGCAGATTATGGACACTAAAGCGTAACAAAGCTGTGTTTCCTACAGTAAGGCTGAATCTCAGACCACCTTGTCTTTATCAAGCCCATTATCCAGTGGGACATTGTTCGTGCAAATGTACTCACTCTCCGTAGGCTCCCTCTCCCAGTGTTTGGATCAGGTCCCAGTCCTGCACAAAAGGCACCGCCATGCTACGCACACACGTAATACAGCTGGTTTATGTATCTAGACCTGGTCTCCCCAACCTGCCGAGACTGAATGTAAAGGACATAATTAAATACAGACAACTAAACCAAACCACTCACGTTAACAGTTATCTACTGTACCTAGCTACAAAACAAAACCACTAACGTTAACAGTTATCTATTGTAACTAGCTACAAAACAAAATTAACATTAACAGTGATCTACAGAAACTAGCTATTAAACCAAACTTCAGTAAAGTTGGAAAGAAACTGGCAGATTCACAATATTCGCAATTCAATAAATCATAGGTGAAACGTTTTCATTAAACAATAGGCAGCTCTATCTAACCTTAGTAAGACAACAAGCTACAACCCGGTTTGTCTGAAAGAACAATTTACATATGAGGATAAATAAAATGCATCCCTGTGGAGCGTCTACACATCTAGGGCCTCCCTATCAGCATACTAAACCTTCTTATTATGGAACAGCGGGTTAAGCCTATTTCCAGTTGTATGCAAAAGTTTAGGAACCCCTGACAATTTCCATGACTTTCATTTATAAATAATTGTGTGTTTGGATCAGCAATTTCATTTTGATCATCAAATAACTGAAGGACACAGTAATATTTCAGAAGGGAAATTAGGTTTATTGGATGAACAGAAAATGTGCAATATGCATCAAAATGAAATTAGACAGGTGCATAGATTTGGGCACCCCAACAGAAATATCACATCAATATTTAGTTGAGCCTCCTTTGGCAGAAATAACAGCCTCTAGATGCTTCCTATATCCTGTAATGAGTGTCTGGATTCTGGATGAAGGTATTTTGGACCATTCCTCCTTGCATAACATCTCCAGTTCAGTTATGTTTGATGGTTGCCAAGCATGGACAGCCCGCTTCAAATCAACCCACAGATTTTCAATGATATTCAGGTCTGGTAACTGGGATGGCCATTCCAGAACATTGTACTTGTTCCTCTGCATAAATGCCAGAGTAGATTTAGAGCAGTGTTTTGGGTAGTTGTCTTGTTGAAATATCCTTGTTGAAGTAACTTCAACTTTGTGACTGATTCCTCTACATTATTCTCATGTATCTGCTGATATTGAGTGAAATCCATGCAACCCTCAACTTTAACAAGATTCCCAGTACCGGCACTGGCCACACAGCCCCACACCATGATGGAACCTCCACCAAATTTTAATGTGGGTAGCAAGTGTGTCTTGGAACTCTGTGTTCCTTTGCCGCCATGTATAATGCCCCTGGTTATGACCAAATAACTCCATCTTTGTTTCATCAGTCCACAGCACCTTCTTCCAAAATTAGGCTGGCTAGTCCAAATGTGCGTTTGCATACCTCAAGCAACTCTGTGGCATGTGTGCAGAAAAGGCTTCTTCCGCATCACTCTCCCGTACAGCTTCTCATTGTGGGTAGTTGACAAATGGCCAAGAAAAAAAATAGTTGTGGTCACTCATTTTGTCAATGACTTATTTCACATTTTTACTCAACAGTACTGAAAATGTGTCCTATGGTGTGACATTTAAAAGGTAATAAGAAATGATATTAAAGAACATTAAAAAAAAACTTGAGAGAATTGTTCACATTATTATTTTTTTTTTTATAAAGTGATATTTATTTTACATGAAAGTACTAATTATAATCATTTTCACCATAAATAGATTTTAATAAACTTTTCCCTACAAATGTCAAAACTTTTTCACCAACCTTACAAAACTGTTTGAAATTGTACCTACCTAAGAAGAGATATTATTGTAACTCCCCTAATGCCAAACTTGACTCTTTTTGTAAAAGATATTTTAAAAAAAGGGTTTTTTCTGTTGTTTTATGTCTGTCATACCACAGGACAAAACGTCACACCAAAGGACAAAGATAGTCACTGCATAAAAAAGTCAATATATAGTGTTTATTGTAACAATTATAAAGGAGGACATTTGTTTTTATTTTTCAACAATTTAAAATTTGCAAAACATAGCACACCAAAAGTAACTTTGATACTTATAAAGTAAAATGCCATTTCAAAACAATACTGTGACATTGTCAAACTGCAAAATTCATCAGTTAAACAGTACCAGTGACATGAATATAAAATCCCTAAAAACATTGCATAACATTCATGAACTCCATTCCATCAAAAACATATTGTTAGAGAAGTTTTTAATCATACTTTAAACAATCATCTAAAATGAAATTCTATTTTTTAAAACATTTGTATAAGACCAATGTGCTCCATTCCATCTAAAACATATTCTTAGAACAGTTTTTAATAACACATTGACACATTTAAAATCATGAAGATTGCAGATATTTCCTTCTTTTTAAAAAAAAACAACTTCAATTCTATTATAAAACAATTCCATGAACTATATTTTTTATCAGATGCTTAACAACATATTCAATAGTGAGGTCATCTTAGCACGTGGCAGCATTCATTAATCAAGAATTGAACATCAACCAGTCAAGGGGTGCGAGTCGAGCAGCACAGTGCATTGGCTCCAGTTCAGATATGATTCTTTCTGTTCTAAAAAGTTAAGTAGCATTATAAGTAGTAGCACTGTATTTATGTACTTTATATTTGTTTATAGTTGTTACTTATACATTACAGTTGTTTCAGTAACACTTTAGAACATTTTATGTAGTCTTCAGAAAACGGCAATAAACATTCAAATGTAAGTTATTATTGACTTTAAAATCATTAAAACTGGTCAGAAAAGAATGAAAAGTATGTTAACAAACTTTATATATTTGTTTTAATAGCTTCTTAAGGCTTCTTGTCCTATTGTGTGACATCTGTGTCCTATGGTGTGACAGGCCGAAGTGTCACACCAAAGCATATTTCCTGTCACACCAAAGGACATTTGAGCTTTTGTGGCATGTTAATAACCATGCTAATGCTAGCTCAACTGTCATTAGCAATTGGCATGAAACATTTGCATAATATTGCATAGTCCTGCTGTTAAAAATGCTAATTTGAAATCAAAATAAAATTTAGGAGAGTCACACCAAAGGACAAAGAAACTTAACAACTTCAGTGGTCTGAAAACATAGTTAAATATTTGAACAATTCTGAGAGAAATACTTACCATGTGTACTGCTCATGGGCTTCATATGGGTCTTCAGTCACAGTACCTTTAAGGGGGTCTTTCAACTAAATGTAGTTGTCCATGATATTGCCCAACTTAATATCAAGTTATTGCATAACAACAAAGGACATTTTTTTCTGTGACAAAGTTTATGAAATTCCTACACTTTTAGAAATGTATGTATAGGAAAAGTGATGTCCACTTAATGAAAAAGACACTTGCACAATTATGCCAGGAGT
The DNA here is from genome assembly GCA_016801145.1 of Umbra pygmaea. Classification (NCBI taxonomy): domain Eukaryota; kingdom Metazoa; phylum Chordata; class Actinopteri; order Esociformes; family Umbridae; genus Umbra; species Umbra pygmaea. The sequence continues at coordinate 3,252 of JACXGM010020960.1, read as the reverse complement.
GTCCAGTAAGATGTTTAAACATTATTTGATTATTTATAAAAGTTAATATTTATGAAATACTTTTGTCTACCATCACACCAGGACAATTTAGAGATTTGGCTCAAATTTGTAAAAAAATAAAAAATAACTGGTATTAGAACAACAAATTCATGTAAAACAAGAAAATGTTTAACCATTTACAGTATTCTAAATGATGAAAATGTGAAATAAATTATTTTTCATCTCAAACGATTGTCGTTCTGAGACCATTTTCATCTAATATAATGATAACGGCATAATAATGCAGGTACACCTTTTCAAAGATCAATAAACTTATAATTACAAAGAATTCCTAACACTGGAACTGGAAAACATTTTAAACATCCACAACAAATAAAATGGACTCTCAGTCTCTGTTAACAAAAAATGCACTTGAATAGAAACCAAACACAATCAAAAACAATAAATAAAATGGAAAATAAAAACAACACATAACCAAAACAATAAAATCTCTTTGACAGAGCGAGAGACAAAGAAAACAAACAAGCATGCAAACGGAAATTAGTGGCAGTAAAGATTTTGCTCATTTTTATTTATCATGCAATTAATTGATTTAATGCATATTGTGACAAGCCTAAATGGGATGCACATGTCTATGAAGTTCAAGGCTTAATGAGCTCACCAAAACAATTGTGTTCCAATTAATCAGTGCTAGGTAGTTACAGGTATTCAAATCAACAAAATGACAGGGGTGCCCAAATTTATGCACCTGTCTAATTGAATTTTGATGCATATTGCACATTTTCTTTTAATCCAATGAACCCCATTTCACTACCAAAATATTACTGTGTCCTTCAGTTGTTTGATAGATCAAAATGAAATTGCTGATCCAAAACACCTAAATATTTACAAATGAAAAAATATATAAATAATGGAAATTGGGGTGTCTAAGCTGTTGCATACGACTGTATATTTTTATTGGAGGATAAGTTCAATATCTTCACTGTTGTTGAGTCTAGTGTTTCCAAAATCACTCCACACATCTAGGGCCTCCCTATCAACATACTACACTGCTAATTATGTAAAAAATTGCTAAGCCTATTTATAATATTTTTTATTAGAAAGAAAATCAATAGCTTCACTGTTTTTGAGTCTAGTGATTCCAAAATCACTCTAGTGCTTTCCAAAATGAGCAGGTGTAGTATGTTTACAAGAAGACCATAGGTGATTTTGGAAGAGCTAGACTCAATAAGATTGACACTATTTAATTTTCTCCCAATAGAAATCCATTAAAAATAGGCTGAGCAAGACTTACCAAAATAATCAGGTGTAGTATGACCATAGGGAGACTTTACATGTTTAAAGTGATTTCCGAGGCACTAGACACAAAGAGTGACGCTAATGAATATTTTCACAATGAAAATGAATGAAAAATAGGCAGAGCAAGCTTTTGCCAAACTAGCAGGTGTAGTACATTGATAGGGAGAATCTAGATGTGTGGAATACTTTTAGAAGCACTGGGCTCAAAAACAGTGAAGTTATTGCATTGTTTATCAGATCAAAATTATAAAAAATAAAAAAAAGGCTGACCCGCTTTTCCATAATTAGCTGGTGTAGTATGTTGAAAAGGAGGCCCTAGATGTGTGGAGGGATTTTGAAAGCACAAGACTCAGAAAATGTGAAGCTATTAATTTTTTTCCTAATAAAATATATTATAAATATGCTGAGCGAGCTTTTCCATAATTAACAGGTGTAGTATGCTGACAGGGAGACCCTAGATGTGTGGATTGAATTTGAAAGCGTTAGATTCAATACCAATATCCACATTGGGTTTTGCACTTTGTAGACGGTCCCTTGATGTTCGGCTGAAAACAGAACGCTCACAGGGATGCATTTAATTTTTCCACATATTTAGACAGTTCTTTCGGATGAAAACCGGGTTGTAGCTTGTCGTCTACCTTACTGCGGTTAGATAGAGCTGACTATTGTGTAATGGAAACGTTTCACCTATGAATGAACCGCAAACCGCGAATCTGCTACTTTCTGTCTAACTTTACCGAAGTCTAAACCAAATCACTGGTCAACGGTTACCTGCTGTAACTCGCTACTAAACCAAACCACTAACGTTGACAGTTAACTAGTTACTAAACCAAACCACTAGTCAATAGTTACCTACAGTAACTAGTTGATAAACCAAACCACTAACGTTGACAGTGATCTACTGTAACTACTAAACACAACCAAGTAGCGAATTCTAACCAACACGTTTCTTCTTAATGCTCGTAAACATCAGATAAACAGTTACAGTACTGTCGAGCAGGTAAATTTGAAAACATACAGTGTCAGATGTTACTGTCAGTAACGTTACTTACCTAGATAGTTACTGTACACTAACGGTCGGTAACATCGGTGTGTAGTACCAGATCGGTGTGCGGTACCAGATGGTTATAGTCTTTCAGCGTGTCTTGTAGCAAGTTAAATCAAACCCATTAGATCACCTCTACAAAGCAAAGCTCTCTGAAGCTTCACAACTTTGGCGCGTTACACGGACTTCCGTTCCTGTGATGTTTACTAATGCGTCACTTCCCTTCAGCTGAATGTTTACAGAAGACTGTAGACAAACACAATAATACATAGTACAGGCAATTTGCAATGAATTTTACAAACATTATACACCACACCTAAACATAAATAATATAAATTATCACATATTTTCCACAACCAATTAAACTTGTGTATTTAAAACTTGCTCATTGGCATCATAACATAAAAAATGAAATCTATCTTGTCTTTGTTTTTAAAATAGCATAATGTCTTTTTTATTCAGAGTGAAGTTATAAATCTTCTTGTTGAAAAAATATGCTACAAACTTTTCACAGAAATTAGAAATTACAATCGTTGGACAGTGAGCACCATAATCAATGTACAGTGAGCACCATAATCAATGTACAGAGCACCATAATCAATGGACAGTGAGCACCATAATCAATGTACAGAGCACCATAATCAATGGACAGTGAGCACCATAATCAATGTACAGAGCACCATAATCAATGTACAGTGAGCACCATAATCAATGGACAGTGAGCACCATAATCAATGGACAGTGAGCACCATAATCATTGGACAGTGAGCACCATAATCATTGAACAGTGAGCACCATAATCATTGGACAGTGAGCACCATAATCATTGGACAGTGAGCACCATAATCAATGGACAGAGCACCATAATCATTGAACAGTGAGCACCATAATCAATGGACAGAGCACCA
>JACXGM010020959.1:0-17515 GCA_016801145.1 Umbra pygmaea | reverse complement strand
TGGATTACTCTGCTTGTTGGATATCCCTACCTGTACCGTAGCCATATATGCTATCCGTTTTGACCATCTGCCTGTTTGGATTACTCTGCCAGTGGATATACCTAGCTGTATCTTTGCCTGTTCCTATGGACTGTCATTTAGGTCAATAAATAACATTGTGCTATTTGACAATTTTGAGTTCTCTTTACAGACATTACACTGACACTGATGCAATAATACTGTAAATACATTATATATAAACTACATAAACCATCACCATTATAAAGAACTGACATAAAAGTGTAAAAAAACTTTTTAGATTTAATAATATTTATGTATTCAGCTCCTTCAACTACTCAAGAATGTATGTTTAAAATGCAGATTTTTGTCTAACCAAAGCTGAGCTATTGGTAGATAAAGCATGTTCTTAATCAGAACTGTCATGATAAAGCTTTTCCTCTGAATTAAACAAACTGGAAGGATTCAATACAAACTGCCATGCCTGTATTGCTCAGTTATGGAAGGATTAAAACATTTGAATACTTGTTTACATTTGTGATGGTCAATCAATGCTCCATACTGTATATCCAAAGAACCCTGGAATATACAGTATACATAGCTAGCATTATACGTGAAATCTGATAATCAATGTAAGATTATTTTTTTTAAACAGGGCTTTACTGCTTCAGGCATGTGGCATTTTTGTTTTTCCACTTGGATAGGCTTCATGCTGCCTGGACCTCAAATGTGTCACAGTGGACAGGGTTTGTATCCTAGTTAAGGCATTCAGAATATGCACAGATATGCAGCATGGGGTGGAGCAAATTGATACATTACTGCCTTGGGGTAGATGGGTGGATAGATGGAAATGTGACTTCTTGTGTGTAGGCTCTCTACAGACTCCTTGTGTGGGTCAAATATGTAGCTTCCCATGCGTGTATCAACTAAAGACTCATGTGTTGAACCAGCTAAGAGATAAGAATTTTTCTGACAAGACATGGATAAGGGAACTGTGTTGAACAAGCTGAGAGATAAGGATTTGTCTGACAAGACATGATTAGGGGAACTGACAAAGGGGAAATTAAAATGACCAAATAGGAGGGGAGAAAAATAAGGGTCCAGAAAAGATCTCATTAAGGTTTCATAGTTTTGTTATTCAAGACTACTGATAACTATACTCAGCCAACACAACACATACAATATTTTTAAAACAGTTTGTGACACCATGTTCAGAGCTTTCCCTAAAGATGTAAACATCAACAAATTTTGCAGTCCAACAAACCAACAGTTACTCCTAGGTTCAGCTACCAAATTGCCTTTCATCAATATTAAAATGGCTAAATAAGTCAAGGTTAATAGTGAAATAAGTATTACAGTTGCAAAGAAATAAATCTCATTCATATCTCACTTATTTCTAGTAAAGTGCGCCACCCTCTGGCATGCATACTGTATTACCACGTTTGACTTGGGTTAGGGGTCTAGAATAAGATTGTTTCTAAAGGCCTGTGAGAGATTTAAAAACCATGTCTCCAAAGTGCAAGATAAATCCAACACAATTGTCTAAGTAAAGCTTTCTCATGTTTAGAATGCATATGGTGTAAAAAATTACATCATATACTGCTCAGTCTGATCAATAAATGAATCATACTGATATTAAACCAACTTGTGAATTCTGAATTATTACAAATTGAAATAGGCCTTTTTATATTATAAAAAATAACTAGACACATCTCAGTTCTCCCATTAATCCTTGCTGACAAACCCAACAAAAACCCATTCTCCCTTCTCTGATGTTTCGGCCGCCACGAGTCCTCACCACAGCGTTGTCCTGGCTACAGTCCGTTAAAAGAATCAGAGCATGCTCAGGATCCTAAACTTGAAGTCAGAGTATTTTTTAAATATACACTGGATATCAAACGTTTACACCCCAAATCCATTTTTTGGGTAATGGCCTGCAATAACGACATTTTATAACAAAATTGTTTTATATCTTTAATAACATTTTGCAACCAACAATATACAGGTAAAAAAATATATTTCAAAATAATTTAAGATAAAAAACAGTCAATGCCTTGGTGTGTATACCATTTAATAGTTCTGTTTTCAGATGTAACCAATCACATTCCAAATTATGTATAAACTAATTTGACAAGTGAATCTGATTAGCCCAAAACAAAATACCCCATTTGTGTAGGATTTCCTTGATGGTTTATTGGTTACTTACTACAGAGACAAGTCAACAAGGACCTAACGAAAGATGTACTGGATTGTTGTATTGAAAGGTACAGATCAGGGCTGGAAAAATAGAAGGCATTTTACAGTATATTACATGGAACACGGTAAAGATATCTTTAAGATGTGGAGGTGAGATTACACTATCAGGACTATCAGGACCCTCCAAAACGTATAGGGCATAGAGGAACTCATTAGAGGACACCTACTGCATCCATATGTGAGATGCAGTCTTTTCAAGCAGGATAGAAGGGACAGGTAATTGGGAAATATTTTAGAGTGAACCCTACTGTCCTCTGCCAGAAAGCTGAAGTTAAAAAAAGAATAATCTTTTAACATGACAGTGTTCTAAAATATACAGACAAATCAATCAAGGAAGGCTTTACAAAAAGAAAGCTTAATATGCTGAAATGACCCATTTGGACTGATGAGAGCTGTGCCCTGGTTATCCCCTCAGCATTTAACTGAGCTTGATTGATTCTGCACAGAAGAGTTGAATAAAACTCCCAAACCCAGGTGTGCTAGGTTGATAGATAAACCTATACAAACAGGTGTACTGCTGTAATCCAAGAAAACGGTGCTTTGTCAGTGTTAGTTGAGGATCACCAAGGCTTTGGTTTATTTCTTATTAGTTGTCCAAGTAAAGACATAAGACAAAATGTGTTTTTCACTGGAAATTGTAGGTTACAAGATAATGTTTTGGAACCACTAGTAGAGATGATTGATGATCTTCTTACTTTTCTTTCTCATGGCTAACTGTTGATGCTATTTACTTTCACTGGTTTGTCCCAATTTTTGTTTTCCTTCTGGAGGTATTGAATATAAGCTGGATTCCTTTTAGACACATTAGTTTCAGTATGTCTGAACAGTAACAGAATAAGAGTGTGTTATCTTACTCTGGGGAGTCCAGGGTTTAACATTAGACCTACAGCTTATTTTCCAATAGCCAGCTTCACTGATTCTTTCCAATCCACTCTAGAGTTGCCGCTTTGCCAAAACACCAGCTTTTTCACATAGCGTAGACTTACTGCACATAGAACACTCTGAGGTAATATTCTATGTAAATGTATACCTCATTTGTACATACTAGTTAATGTACATTAATGAACCAAATATATTTATTATCGAAATCTACAGATCCTTGTTGAATATGTAGCTTTTGTCCATATACAGGCTAAAATCAAGATGTAAATGATAAATGGTGTCTGCCAAACAATGAAAGTGATAGATAAGTGTAGTAGACTAAAAACTACTGCCATGAAATATGTTGAACCTAGGAAGAGTAACTACAGCTTCTAAATTGGGATCATAATTAATAAATTCATTCTTGTATGCACTGTTTGTTTACCTGCAATGTGACAGTCCTGTGCAGCTGTATAGATTGATTTAACTTTGAAACGTATAGGAATTAATTACGCAGTTCAGATATTTTGTAGGAATGCAAAACCGATGCCTTTATACCTGTTATATGTAGTAGGCAAGACCGATTTCAGACATCCATGTGTCTGTGGACAAATCCTGGGAACAAGAGTCACATGGCCCAATAAACTCAACTCAGCCGAAGGACTCACTGTGAGTGTTCTTTTTGATCAAACAAACATTCACTCTGTAGGGACCTTGAATCTATTGCAGGCAGCTCGCTAAATACCTTGGAGTACACAATCCCTGAGGGGCTCCAGGATCTCCAATGCTGACAGTACCCACCTGCTGACGCACAGCGCCAAGGGGACGGACCCGAGGATGTGGCGCAGGTAGAAATCACTCAGGAGGTTATGGTCCAGAACATCCCTGACCGGAACCCAGCACTGCTCCTCCAGGCCGTACCCCTCCCAATCCGCGAGGTACTGGAGACCACCCTCCGCCATCTCGAATCCAGAATGTCCCAGACAGCATAAGCCAGCCCATTCCTGAGTGTCAACGGAGGTCTTTAGCACCCCGGCCTCATGGATAGGGCTGTCCACCACTGGCCTGAGGAGAGATACATGAAAGACAGGATGAATAAACATATCAGTGGGCAACTGTAACCTGTATGACACGTCATTGACTCTCCCCAGGACTTTGTATGGCCCCACAAACCACGGACCCAGCTTCCGGCAGGGCAGGCGGAGGTTCCGGGTCAAGAGTCAGACACGATCCCCCGGACAGTAAAGGTGATTGGCCCCGGGGCGGATCCCCCTAGGACTTATGGTGGCGCACGGCACGCTGAAGGCGAACGTGAGCAGCACTCCATGTCTCCTAAGCACGCCGGAACCACTTATCCACCGCAGGCGCTTCAGTCTGGCTCAGATGACATGGCGCCAGGACAGGCTGAAACCCTAGCAAACTCTGAAAAGGGGTGAGACTGGTGGAGGAGTTGCGCAAGGAGTATTGGGCTTACTCTGCCCAACGCAGCAAACGCGACCACTCCCCCGGCCTGTCCTGGCAATACGACCTCAGGAACCTACCCATTTCCTGTTTCACGCGCTCCACCTGCCCGTTAGCCTCTGGATGAAACCCAGAAGTGAGGCTTACCGTGACCCCCAACCTCTCCATAAAGGCTTTCTACACACAAGAGGGGAATTGGGGGCCACGGTCCGACACAATATCCTCTGGGATCCCAAGACATGTGTAAACAGGACCTCCTCAGTTTGCAGGGCAGTGGGTACATCAGGCAGAGGGAGGAGACGGCAAGCCTTCGAGAACCTGTCCACAATGCTCAGGATCGCAGTATTACCATCAGAGGAAGGCAAATCAGTTATGAAATCGATTGATAAGTGCGGCCAAGGCCGTTGTGGAACAGAGAGAGGCATCAATTTCCCTGCAGGTAGATGCCTCTGCGCTTTACTTTGGGCACACACAGAGCCGGAGAAGACATACACCCTCACGTCCTTGGTCAAGGTCGGCCACCAGTACTTGTTCAGTCTCCTCGCTGCCCGGATGTACTCCAGGTTACAGTGGTCAGTCCAAATGAGGAAAGTTTTTTTTGCCCCCTCTAACCAGTGCCTCCATGCTGTAAGAGCCTTGACAATGGCCAACAGTTCCCGATCACCGACATCGTAGTTCCGTTCTGCAGGCGTCAGCTTCCTTGAGTAGAATGAACAGGGGCGCAGCTTAGCCGGTGAGCCCGACCGTTGCGACAGCACCGCACCCACCCCACTCTCAGAAGCATCTACCTCCACAATGAACTGCAATGACGGGTCAGGGCGAGCCAGTATAGGAGCGGATAAGAACAGGTCCTTCAGGAAGGTGAAGGTTCTGTCCGCCTCAGAGGTCCACCACAACCTAACCGGCCCACCTATAGTAGGGACGTGATCGGGCCTGCCACCTTGCCAAAACCATGAATGAACCTCTCATAATAATTGGCAAAACCAAGAAAACGTTGTTTTCACAACCAGGGTGGTCCATCTCCATCTCCACCCTGGTTGAGGAAAGACGATATCCGAGCAAGGAGACAGAATGTTGAAAGAAAAGGCACTTTTCTGCCTTCACATACAGGTCATGTTCCAGCAGCCTCTCAAGCACCCGACGGACCAACAAGACACAAAGTTGAAGTTACGCCGGGTCTGGATATTATAACAAGACAACGACCCACAACACTGCTCAAAATCTACTCTGGCATTTATGCAGAGGAACAAGTACAATGTTCTGGAATGGCCATCCCAGTCACCAGACCTGAATATCATTGAAAATCTGTGGGGTGATTTGAAGCGGGCTGTCCATGCTCAGCAACCATCAAGGAAGGAAGCATTTCCAGCAGTAGAAAGCAGTTAGATCTCCAATGCACTTCTTTAAAAATATGAGAATTATGTGGCTATAGCAAACACGCAACATTCGTTAAGAATATGAGACAGCTTGTGCCAGAGTTGGTGTAGCAGTCTGAGCTCTGGACCATATGTGCCTTGTAACTAAGGTTTCAGCCCAGGCTCGGATACTGTCTGTGCCCTTCCTCTCTGTCTCCACCTACATGCCTGTCTCCCTAGGCTATGCTTTTTTAATTATGTATGAAATCACCTTATGACGTTCTGTTTGGATACCTCTGTTGCCTATCAAGCAGAACAAGCAGACCAGGATAAAGTAAATCCCCATGCAAAAACAATGTTTCCAGCAAAACTCAAACACATTTTATTAGTATTTTAATGAGTCCAGAAATACACTCAGTCATTGTGCTTTATGCTAAAAAATTCACACACTGAAGCGAGGCTTAGCTGCTTACTCAATTCTGTTCCCAGGACATTATACACAGATCCAGGGGATCTAGTAAACTATTTTTTTGGCTAAATGTTGCAGAATGAATCAACCGAGAAGCATTATGCAATTTTCATTTCTGAAAGGTGAATACCAGAATATGACAAGCTTTAAAATCTGTGATCAGCCACACCCTATTAAAGATGGAGGTTGTCAGATCTTGGTAGGTTAACCAAGTGAACAGCACTGTATATACAATACCCTCCACGATTATTCGCACCCCTAGTAAAATAAGCAAAAAAGTTTAGTAAAAATGTATCTTTTTGTGAATTGGCATAATGTCACAATGAAAATATTCCAAACATCCAACCTTTAACTGCAGTAGATTTATTCAGAGAAAAAACAAATCTGTCATCAAGAAATAAGTATTTCTAACAAAACCACGTGCTACGATTATTGGCACCCCTTCATTTAATACTTTGTACACCCTCCTTTTGCCAATATAACAGCAATGAGTCTTCTCCTGTAACCTCTAATAGAGTTGGAGAATCAAGATCAAGGAATCTGAGACTATTTCTCTTTACAGAACCTTTCCAGATAATCCAGGATCCTTGGTCCTCTTATGCACTCTCCTCTTCAGCTCAGCCCACAGGTTTTCAATACGATTTAGGTCAGGGGACTGAGATGGCCATGGCAGAACCCCATTTTTGTGTTGATTTGGACATATGTTTAGGATCATTGCCATGCTAAATATTCCAATGATGACCTTGTTTCAGTTTCCTGACAGAGGCAGCCAAATTCAGATAAAACAATTCCTGGTACTTCACAGAGTTAATTATGCCATGTATCCTAACAAGCTTTGAAGGAAAACAGGCCCACAACATCACAGAACCTCCACCATACTTAACAGTAGGGATCAGGTTATTTTCGTTATAACTATCCTTTTTTTCACGTTGAGTGGTTGTGGCAAAAAAGCTTGATTTTTGTTTCATCTGACCATAGCACTCGGTTCCAGTCAAAGTTCCAGTAGTGTCAAGCATACCACAGGCACTTGGTACACGTTTGTGGTGTAATGACAGGAACAGCTTTTTTCTGGCACACTTTCCAAATAATTGGTTGGCATGGAAGTGGCGTCTAATGGTAGTTTTGGAGACTTTGTGACCCCACAATGCTACTGTCTTCTGTAACTCTCCAACAGTGATCTTTGGGGATTATTTTTCCCTCTTACCTTCCTCCTCACTGTGCGTGGTCACAAAATAAACTTGGGTCCTGTTCCAGGCAAGTTTGTAACAGTTCCAGTTGCTTTGAACTTTTTTAGAATTGTCCTAACAGTAGATATAGGCATTTTCAGGTGAGCAGCAATTATTTTATAGCCATTCCCTGACTTGTGCAACTCAACACACAATTCCCTTAATTGATTTGTGTGTTCTCTGATGATTTTGTTGATGTATGAATTATGAAATAGGGCCTCTGTGTCACCTATTTGTACCCCAGTGAAAAAGGAAGTCATGGATTACTGCCTGAAGGTTCCTAAACACTATATGCTCAACTTAAAACATGAAATACAAATGGAAATAATGTTGTTCATAATAATTTCTAGGGGTGTCAATAATCGTAGCACACATGGTTTTGTTTGAAATAATTATTTCTTAATGACAGATTTTTTTTCTCTCTGAATTAATATACTGCAATTAAAGGTTGGATGTTTGTAATTTCATTTGTGACATTATGCCAGTACACCAAAAGATGCATTTTTGCTAACCCTTTTTTGCTAATTTTACTAGCGGTGCCAATAATCATGGAGGGCACTGTAAAAACGTTGATATACTAGTGACTCCAAAGAAAAAATACAACCATTTCATATGTGTAGTTTGGTTGGAAGAATACAGTACATAGGTATATTAATTTATTTTCATTCGGCTCTCCTTGAGATCAGCATATTCTAAATGATTTGGGAAATATTTCACACTAAAAAGGAAGCTGATGTGGAAGCATTGAGATTTTTGGTTCATGTTGTTCATACAACACCAAAATTTACTACCAGATTAAGTATTAAAATTGAATTGAAATGTTACATTTAAGTATCTGTAAATGTCCAGCTGTGATTATAAAACAGCCATTCTTTTGTTGTTTATTAAATGTCTAAATGAAGTATTTAAAGCAAATATAAAGTGTGCATGTTACATTCTTTTTGCCTTATTTTGCCTGATATGCTGTTATCATGAATGAGTATAAAATGTATTTGAACTGGGAGCATAACAAGAGGTATGCATGTGCATGATGTGGACCAAGAGAAAAGTAGTATAATGTACATTATAATTATAAATTACACAACTCTAAACTTTGACTGTAACGTCACTTGTCCACATTCTATTTTGAGAAATCTGTTGAGAAAAAATGCTTACTAGGTCTACACTAGATCACAAATAGTGGTATCTGACTTTGACATACCTTTTAAAGTTCAAATTGCATTTAACCTCTTAAGGATCACTCTCCCGCCTGCGGGAAAATTTGCCAAAAAAAAAGACAAGTGGACTACAATTACAGTTCACTAGTGCAGATTTTACTCTGCATATACATGTCTTATATGTCCAGAAAACCTAGAACCTGTCACACCCAGCCCTGGGTGGGCTGCTAGGCAGAGCTTTTTTATGGACTCCCTTTTGTAGTGTCTCTTGTGGTTATGTCTCCCCTTTTGCCTTCAGTGTTTACACAGTGGTTTAGTTAGTTAGATTTATTCCTCATGTGTCCTTAGGTGTACTGCCCTGTGTCTATTTCCTATGTTAGTATTCAGGTTTGCCTCCCTCTTGTGCCTCTGTTGTATATTGCATGTTATCATTGATTTGAGTTTGTGATGTCATTGTTAGTAACGCCCTGGTCTTGTCACATGTCTCTGTATACCCAATGGATCTCTTTATGTTAATGCCTAGGCCCAGGTGTTTCCTATTGTGTCTCGTTTGTGAGTGTATTTAGGTTCAGTGTTTGGTATTGTGTCTTATCGATCAATGTTCCATGTCGCGGTTTCCTGTGTGTTGTTATATACTTTGCCTTGCCCCACGAGGCAGTCTTTGTTTGTTCAGGAGTCTTTTGGAAATAAATATATTTGGATTATTGGCACCTTCGCGCCTGTCTCCTTCATCTCCACACACCTACTGGGGGAATCGTGACAGAACCTCACAAATTGATCTAACTTATCTGATTTACAATAGCTATGCCAAGAATAAAAAGCCACGTAATAATGTCTAGGGAGTGCATTGTAAACATCCCCGTCTGTTCAGCTAATACATCCACGACTCAGCTAATACACCCAAATATGACAGAAGAATATGTACTTACAGTCAACAATCATTCTCTGATTCGTCATCCAAAGGGTCCCAGCAATGGAATGGAGTATTGTTTTTGTTGGTATAATCCAATTGTTACCTTTTAAAAATGTCAACCATATGTTTCTCCTTGCTTCAGGCTCAGTGTAACAAGAGGTTAACTGTGGGTATGTTTTTGTAGGCTGAATTTGACAATTGGGGGTGATCCTTAAGAGGTTTTAACAGTGACTTGACACTACTGAACCCAAATTTCTTTCTAAGCAGTGAAATGGAAGTTATGATCCATTAGGACTAATTAATGAACTAAGGCAGAATGTAATTAAAATAGCATATAGCTAAAGTCTGCATGATCTACGAAAAGTAACAGGGACTATTTCATCTGGCTCACTATTAGCATTGTCAATCAATCATTTATGACTGAGTAGTAAAGAATATAGTGGAGCTGAGTTCGCCTTACTACCATACATGTGTCAACCAAGTTGGTGCCTTTTGAGTAGCATAACTTGGGCTTTTCATCTCAAGAGTTTAAATATAAAAATGCGGGAGCAGAAATGACATTGTAAATCAGCTTCAGATCTCGTCATGGTAAGGAAATTAAAGCGTGTTCTACACAGTAAAATCTGCAGTGTTCATTATACTCTGCCTAGTTAACATATGGTCCCACTCTATTTTGAGTAAAATGTGATTGACTCTGCTTAGAGTTAAATATATTTGAGTGCCTTGTCTGTTATGTCAATCAATCAAATTAAATTTATAAAGCCCTTTTAACAGCAGCAGTCGTCACAAAGTGTTTTGATAGATACCCGGCCTAAAACCCCCCAAGAGGAACAAGAGATGTACAGTGCTACACAATTCAACTCAGAGCGGAATGTAAATCATGTTTTAATTTATTTTGAATATTTACTATATTGAAACACAATAACACGATCGCAGTTCACATATCAGGCTTGACTTTCAGATTACACTTAACCTAAATAGAATAATCTTTAGAAATAACTTTGTCAAAGCAACCTATAACACCAGGGGCAAAGCAACCTATAACACCAGGGGCATTAAAGTGGGGGTGAAACTTAGGAAGGATTGTGAATTGAATTAGTTAAAAGCATCAAAGAAGTGACACAAACTTATTTCAACATGTTACCATAACAAATTCACTTTTTGTTTTTTCACATACATTCACAGATGTATTATTATACTAAAGAAATACAGTAATTCATCTAAATCAATCCCATAATGTACTGTAGTTAAAGTAGGTACTGAAATAGATATTCCAGTTTAAATTGCTTAATGTCCTCACACTGTTCCCAACCCTGGCAGTTATTAAAAATGCATGCCACAGATACTAATATAGACAATTGTCATCTCACATCTGGATGCTACTGTTGTTAGGGCTCACTATGTGACTCATCCAAACTGCTGAGATTCATCCAGAATGCCTTGGCCCACCTTAACCTCTTTAACCTTCTCTAGTTCTCCAACATCATCCATCTCCTATGCTTATCATCCATCTCCTATGCTTATCATCCATCTCCTATGCTTATCATCCATCTCCTATGCTTATCATCCATCTCCTATGCTTATCATCCATCTCCTATGCTTATCATCCATCTCCTATGCTTATCATCCATCTCCTATGCTTATTCCACTACTTTCCAGTTGTTGCCACGATGCTTGCCTACGGAGAAGCAATTTAGCGCCACAGATCTGCCCAGTCAAAGCTCTTCTCCGTCCCGACCCCACAATGGTGAAACCCACTTCCACTGGAGGGATAGCAATGTGTTGGGCCATTTTCAGAAACTGCTACCTTTTCATTGACAATCAAAATAACTAAACAGCCACCCACTTCAGGAAGTGGTGGAGTTAGTATATGTGTACTATCTGTTTATAAATACAAAGAACAGACACGTGGAAATACCTTTAAATGCTGGGAAGGGTGATCCATTTTATTTTTTATTAAAACTTGTAGTTTGACCTGCCCACATCCTCAAATGAACAACAACATCCTCCCAAACATTGCCATCTCCTATGTTGCATGACCACGAATTACTGCCTGAACACACCGTCCTCCGTAATATCATGGGTTCCCTGGAGAGAGCAGCTGGGTTTGTTCCATCAACTCCATATCCTCGAGTGAAATGAACAGGTGCCGAATAAGTATTTCTTTAATACAGTGGGGAGAGAGAAATGCAAAATAATTTGCACAATTCTGGAAACCCAGAGTGATGTGTGTGGTGGAAAGATTTCAGCGATAGGAACCATGTTCCAACGACGTCCACAGTGGAGTACAAACTCTGTTCATTCTATGATCAGACTCACCTGACTGGAAGTCTAGCAACACCAGCCATATTGGAATTCCTTGCTATGTTGCACTTATGTGCCTCCTTGTGTTGGGTCAGGCATCTGAACACTAGTGGTTGTTAGCATGAGTACATACCTCCATGCTTGTTTGCTCAGCTTACTTTCATGGTTAGTGTGGTTAAAATTAGAACAGTCATCTTATGTAGGACATTTCACCAGATCTTTAAATCTCCTAAAAACACGAGGTGTTGCACTGAAAAGGAAAGGCTATATTCGCAAATTGGAAATCATAGACAAAAACATTGATGATTTTGTAAGGGAAATGTCAATGGGGATTGGAGGTTAAAAATAATTATATTAGTACAAATCAGTAGAGCTTATTCATGTTGTTCAGGTGAACACAAGTTCGGGGCAGGTTACCCTAGATAACACACCATTTAATTAGCTGTAACTGTAGTATTTACATTTACACTTTAGTCACTTAGCAGCAGCTGTTATCCACGGCAAAACACAGTATTCCAGTAATCTCCAATAGAGGCTAAGTGGCTGAACTGTAATGCTCCCTAATGGACTGTTTTGTTTCCATATCACAAAAGCATCTGGCAACACCAGCTTTGCACATTGTATCTGCAACCAGCCTGAAAATAATGTGTGCAATAGTTTGTCTTGCACAATAAGTTTCTGTGTGATAAGAAGTGTTAGCCGCAGGGAAGCACTCTGCATGTACTGTAGCTAAGCCTTTGTTAGTGTAGAAGGGCCAGGTTCCCTCATGAATGCAGGCCAACCATGATCGCATCCTGAAGTATTAAGTCAGATCGGTTCAATCTCTCAATGCTGGAATATATGAAAAACAGAAAATATTCTGGCACACAGCAACAACGTGGTGTTAGTAGGAGACTGTTAGTTCCTGCATATGCATGACTCAGGGGTATTTCTGTTGGAAAAGCAAATACACCATACTCTATATGAGTCCCACACATCCTGTCATGAATTTTTTATTTAAATCCAAGAAAACAACCTTTATTTGGCCTTGAAATACGTTCAACCTCCACAAAGACAGTGTAGTCTGACGTATATTTATTCAATATACTGTATTTCCATTGAATTTGTCATAACATTAGACTCAACTGTAAGTGAAAGAATATAAAAAGGACATTTTCTCAGCCAGAGTTCAAGTTTATGGACTTCTTTGGCAATGTTTTAACAAAACAGGTGTTCAACTGAAAATTATTCTACAAACATGTTTATTATGGTTGAAGACTGCCACCCAGAGGTTGTGACATGCTAATTTTACCAATACACCGCTATTGCTGCT
Organism: Umbra pygmaea; assembly: GCA_016801145.1. Classification (NCBI taxonomy): domain Eukaryota; kingdom Metazoa; phylum Chordata; class Actinopteri; order Esociformes; family Umbridae; genus Umbra; species Umbra pygmaea. Next base: position 4,204 of record JACXGM010020959.1, on the reverse strand, counting down.
GTTTCCCCCGTATTTCACATGCATATGAACATTGCTGCTTTCATTCACAACGCACATTCCAAAAAATCTCAAATGTAATGGTGGATATTCAGATATTGTATAAGTTTGAAATATTCAAATGCATGAATAGATATGGTATTTATTTACCATCTCTCTCTCGGCGGACTCAATGTGTGATAATGAATCTGTGCCTTATGACCCTAGCATGGTCATATGCTCTACAGTTCATCTTCGCTCTTTGCGACGGCCCTTAGGGTCTTGTTTCGCCATGTCTGTTGTCTGCTTAATCAGTGAAAGCTGTAAAACACGTTTGCCCTGACACATGTGACCTCATCTTTGCATAAAATAGTCATTCTCATATTTTTTCCAAACTCCATACTTGCATTAGTCTCTAGAATCGTTTTGGTAATTCGCTGTGTCCTTGAACAAGTAACTTTACCCTAAATTGCTCCAGGGGATAGCCATGTACTTACTGTAAGTCTCTCTGCATCTTGTAAATGACTAAAATGTAAATCTTTAAAGCGTTTGGGCTTCAATCACCACAACACACTATTTGTAAGCCGTTATCTAGACACCCATAGACAGAGGGAATCATGTAAATTCACACAAACGGCACGTAAAATCAACTGACAGGTTGATGAAGCTGTCATTCACTCATTTACCTAAAACAGCCTATACCTTATTTTAGCACTTCCATGGATTGTTATATAGATGGTAGAGGTTAGCAGCACATTTCTCATACTTCTGATATGGTTGTATTTTTCAATTCATAATTCATGGTGAACAATATTAGAATGTGACTGCCTGTGTAGTCAAAGCCTGAAAGCATCATAAAAACCAAACTGCATTTATCAAGTTCCATCAAATTGAAGTGTTATTTTATTTTATGCCACTTGGGGGCACCGTCGTCTAAGCAATAACATCACATTTGAAGCATCTTCACAAGCCACCACAGTCACAAATTGCCCAATTTTGTTTGGGTTGTTACAGATTGTCCTCCATGCTGAATTATTGGAGATATCATTACAGAATAACCATCTGTGAGCAGGCGCGCTGCCAGAAGTCTTGGGCCCCATGACAAAAAATAAAATCGGGCCCCTTCTGCACAACTGTTGTAGTTTTTACTTATTTTTGGGGCCCCTGTCAGTCATGGGCCCTTGGAATTGTGCTAACTTCCCCCCCATACGGCGCCCCTGTCTGTGAGCATGCAGCAACCTTGCATTTGCCTCAGAATTTTTTTATGAATTGATTTAATAAAACAACATCATTGTATTCATACAATATAATATTGATACAAATTTACTGACAGGGTAAATAGTGGTCCACTTGTCAAGTCTGATTCTGGTCTGATTCTGGTCTGGTTCTGTCTGGTTCTGTCTGGTTCTGTCTGGTTCTGTCTGAATCTGTCTGGTTCTGTCTGGTTCTGGATAAAACAATGCAGGAACATGCAATATGCATTTAAAGCCAAAAAACATTGTTTTCTCTGTAAATTACACCTGCTCCTTCTTAGTTTATACATATAGTAGTCCAAAAAGCTCAATATTAAAACAATTCTAATGAATAGCTTAGTACATTTTAGAAAATAAGAGTTTAGACTTCATATAGGTTTGCCATTAAATGAAATAAGATTTTTAGATGGTTTGGTTAGCCTACAAGATCCATAAAACTCTCGAGCCAAGAAAAACAACTCCCCCTTTACCACACAGGAAAATGTGATGCAACCTAAAACTTTTGCAATTTAAAAGAATTATCCAATATCTAAAAATGGTGAATTAAACATGTATCATCAAAATGTTAATATAGCAGCTACATTTTGTTCTTCTTGTTGTTTATAGTATTGGAAATGTCTAAAATAAAAACAAAACCCAGACTTTTCCTCATCTCTGTTTAGATTTTGGCGATGCAGCTAAAAAAATAAACATCCTAATTTCTTTCTTCATATTATGCATGTATTATATTTATAACATATCTATCGAACATCAATAGCATTGACTGAGTGTTTTATTTGATACTCAGTTATATTTACTAATGCAAGCGTATTTACCCTAAATCTACAACTATGTTCAAAGTTATCCACAACTCTGGACCCAAGGACTCTACTGCACCACCCGCATCCTTCACTTCTCCAATATCGTATTCCTTCAGAAGCCCTTCAGTAGATTCAGAACTACGGGACAGTTCTTTTAGTTGTGTGGCTCCCTGGATATAGAATGCACTTCTCATCAATATGGGCGCTGCTGAGTCCCTGGAGATTTTAAGGCACCGCTAATTGAGATCTTTGTTGTTTTTTGTTCAGTGTTTAGATTGTATATATTCATTTTCATCAGCAACCTGGATATGATGAAAGACCTTTATGAAATTAGTTGAATTATAATTAACCTAAACATATATATTTGACTATCCAGCCATGATGCAAAACAGTGACTTTTCCCAAAATATTGAGGTCAAGAAATATCAATATTTAGAGATTTTATTTATAACAATTTGATTTATACCTATTGATTAGAAGTTGAAACTATCAAAGATTTTATAGCGCTCTTTGAATTATAAATGCCGTTGTAATCATTTGCTGCAAATAGAATATGAAGCAACTCCAAAGATGTACAAAGATTATAGTGGTCAGAGCTTACTGTAATTTAGTCAACATATTGTCAAAACACCTGGACTTATTACAGATTTCTATTCTTTAAATATTCTCCAACCACAGTTAATGGAGCCTAGCCAGGATTTGGGGTTTTATTTCCATTGGGGGCCCGCATCAAAATGTTTTCTCCTGATGTTACAGTACTTTGGACAACAGCACCTTTTTGCTTCCTTCCCCAATTTATGTTGCGTGTCAAACAACTGTCAATTGTACTATAGAGTATAATAATGTTGAATTCTAAGCATTTTAAAATAATATAGCTAGCAATTTCTTCAAATATTCCAATAACTACCAAATAGTTTGCATGATTAGCTTATGATAAACATTCAACAGTCCTAAACCACCAAAGTTGAGGATTGGCATTATGTTAATTTAACCGCAGGTATAACTGCTGCACTTACTTCATAAACCCAAGGTCATTTTAAGTGTAGAGCAAGTTAATTTTAGGTGTAGAGCAAAGTCATTTTAGGTGTAGACCGATGTCATTTTAGGTGTTGAGCAAAGAAATTTTAGGTGTAGAGCAAAGTCATTTTAGGTGTAGAGCAAAGAAATTTTAGGTGTAGAGCAAAGTCATTTTAGGTGTAGAGCAAAGTCATTTTAGGTGTAGAGCAAAGTCATTTTAGGTGTAGAGCAAGGTCATTTTAGGTGTAGAGCAAAGTCATTTTAGGTGTAGAGCAAGGTCATTTTAGGTGTAGAGCAAAGTCATTTTAGGTGTAGAGCAAGGTCATTTTAGGTGTAGAGCAAATTCATTTTAGGTGTAGAGCAGGGTCATTTTAGGTGTAGAGCAAGGTCATTTTAGGGGTAAAGCAAGTTCATTTTAGGTGTAGAGCAAGGTCATTTTAGGGGTAAAGCAAGTTCATTTTAGGGGTAGAGCAAGTTCATTTTAGGTGTAGAGCAAGATAATTTTAGGTGTAGAGCAGGGTCATTTTCGGTGTAGAGCAAATTCATTTTAGGTGTAGAGCAGGGTCATTTTAGGTGTAGAGCAGGGTCATTTTAGGGGTAAAGCAAGTTCATTTTAGGTGTAGAGCAAGATAATTTTAGGTGTAGAGCAGGGTCATTTTAGGTGTAGACCAAGGTCATTTTAGGTGTAGAGCAAAGTCATTTTAGGTGTAGAGCAAAGTCATTTTAGGGGTAGAGCAAGGTAATTTTAGGGGTAGAGCAAGATAACTTTAGGTGTAGAGCAATGTCATTTTAGGGGTAGAGCAAGATAACTTTAGGTGTAGAGCAATGTCATTTTAGGGGTAGAGCAAGATAATTTTAGGTGTAGAGCAAAGTCATTTTAGTTGTAGGACAAGGTCATTTTAGGTGTAGAGCAAAGTCATTTTAGGTGTAGAGCAAGGTCATTTTAGATGTAAAGCAAAGTCATTTTAGGTGTAGAAAACGGTGTATTTTAAGTGTAGACTCTAGACACTTGTTTACTCTGACTAATTAATTGCTGTGTGGTTGCCAGGTATTGAAGCCTATTGAGCATTAGTGCAATTGATATTCATATGATGTACGTGGGGGCAAGGCCGTAACCAGGATTTAACAAATACCGAGGTCAAAAATACCCCCCCCCCC
>JACXGM010020958.1:5712-17616 GCA_016801145.1 Umbra pygmaea | reverse complement strand
TTCTGGTGGGGATGACAACCAGGTTCTGGTGGGGATGACAACCAGGCTTTGAAGGGGATGACAACCAGGCTCTGGATGGGATGGGAAACAGGCTCTGGATGGGATGACAAACAGGCTCTGGATGGGATGACAACTAGGCTCTGGATGGGATGACAAACAGGCTCTGGATGGGATGACAACTAGGCTCTGGAGGGGATGACAAACAGGCTCTGGATGGGATGACAAACAGGCTCTAGAAATACCAGGGTTTAAAGATTGGAACAATTGGTAGAATTATGCTTTTGCAGACGAGCTAAATGAACTTTGGCCTGAAAGTCTTAATTAATGGAAGATTTATTTTCTCCCTGCGTGCACTTGTGTCCATGTGTGTGTATTCGTTTGTGTATGGTATGCATGAAGTCTAGTGACAAACCTTCAAAAGATCTATGTGTTGTCAGCGATGCCATGGTAATGCAATAGGCCCACATATTGAACCCAAGCCCACCACTTTTTAATCAATCAAGGTATTTTCAGAAGTTCAAAGAATCTTTATCGACTTCCCCTAATGGACTTAAAATGTGCTGGTTTCAGTGGACTGGTGGTAAATGATGCAAAAATGCACATTAATGAGCAAAGTTAAAGGCTTTAGCACACAATGTCAGGATACACACACCAGCTAATGGACAGCAAACTGTAGTTGACCTTTGATTAATTCAAAGATACACAAAAGAAAGTTGCTATGCTCTAGAAAATTGAATGTGCTATCTGACATCTGAAGTGAAAGAAACATTTTCTAATGTTTCTATTGTCCCTGTGGATTAGTTGTTTAGCAATATGTGTGAAACCTCAAAACATAAAATCCCATCAGACCTGAGATTTTACAAATGAAAGCTCATAGAGAGGAAGTGAGCAGAGAGCTCATCTTACTGCTGATTGTCCAAATTCAATGTCAGGAGCAAGTACAAGAAGGAAGAGGTGAGTATCACTGAGCCCAAGAAAAGTGCTGTTCTCACAGTAGATTTCTTGTCAGACAGGACTCAAACAAAACAGCGTTCTGTTGACTAACTATCAGGCTTGCCTTGTCCAGACCAGGACACAGTCAGATATTAGCATCTAAATGGTCCATCCAAGAAGGGAAGTATCATCATATCTCCAGGGGTACAACAACGTTTGCACTGGCCCTGAAACAAAACAGGAGGTAGTTCTAATGACACTTGGAACCATTACCTTGACAACAAACTACTTTTTTCACCCAGTTTCCAGGTGTACAATCACATTTGTGTTCTACGTAGATCTTGCCATGATAACCATACTGTGAAAACACAACACCTGCAAAGAACTGATGATATCACACAAAATTGTACATCATGACCATCCACAGAGACAGCAGTCCAGCTAAAAGTACCAACAAATATTACATCTCAAATCAACCACTGCTACTCATTATCTCCAGCATACATTCACTTACTGACCTTTTCTACTACAAGAAGCCAAATATTTGCTAGTCAAAGTAGACTCAGTATTGTGTCAGTACAAAGTCCCAATCTGCTGCACCTGCCAAACAAACAAATACCAGTACAGAGTACGGAATAAAAACCTGCACAAAAGGGCTATGAGAATAAACTAACATCTTAAATCTCATTCCACAGTGATAAATAGAATTGAAAAATTTAACATACCGGTAATTGTCATAATATGAAAAGAAATGAATGTTTGCACAGCTGTGCTCATAATGGGAGTTAAGATCAGCGGTATTCAAACACTTTCATCTGTGACCCCAACCTTTACCTGTTGCCTTTAAATGTCAATTTTGTGGGAAACCCATTATTTGTGGGGGGAGACCTTGTGACCTTGATAATTTAATAGAATGGTTCAAAATGCTGCTAAGAGCTCCATTACCGCTAGCTATTAGTGAAGGGCATGGCTGCATGTTGATTGAGAGCATTAGCTGTGCTTAGCTTTTCAGAAATATGCGGTTAATATAGCTGTTAAGCTGCAATGCTTAGAGTGCAGTCATTACAAAGATATCAGACCGTGGACAACGACCTCTTAACAAGACATTTAGTATGATTGTAGCGTGATAAATCTGAATTTTCAGCATACTAAGGTGCACATTGGACACAACTAAGCCATAACATTAAATAAAACATATTTAGGATTTTTAGCAGGCCATGTTATTTAAGTTTCCTCTCTCACTTATAGAATATATTTCCTTTCAAGCAGTCGTGTGCATGACTGAGCTTCTTGCCTTAAGGGACCAATTAGCTATGTGCACAAATCTACCCCTCTGACTACCTCATCAACAGACTTCCCTTCATGCCATATCCCATCAAACATCAGCACACATGTCTCATAAAGCATAACGGAACAAATAATGGGGGCCTAATATGTCTGCTGTGTAGGGAGTCACTGCCCATTTTCATGCTAATGAACTCATGACAGGCACACACTGGTTATGTAAATTACCTATGTTTATTGGCTATAAGCACACTCTAATGAAATTATCTGCAAGCAGAATTGCCAAAACAATTAGAGGAAACAATAACTGGTAATTATTATGGCCCAGCACAGTGCGTTTAATTGGCCTCCATATTCAGAGAACAGGCTGGTGCACAACCTCAATGTCCTGACTAATATATAGTAGCCTGGTAGTTGCAGAGTGTCTTGAACAATATATGTGATTCATTTTACCCTTTGTCTAATGGACAATTACTTTCATCACTGTCTTTGAACAGGCTGGACAAAGAGCACCAGCATTTGAGGATTTTACAAAAGACAAATAAGAATGCAGTAGAGCCCATCGCTTTGGACCAGCTGAGCTGATACATCGTTCTAGACTGTTGTTTAGACGTTCAACTGCCACTTTGTATTCCAACTGATCTACCTCTCTAACTTAAACCTCATTTGGACAGACTGTATATATAATTCCTACTGTATACTCTGAGTATCTGCATTCTTTAGTTTGTACTTTCGTGTAACATCATGTGTAACTTTATGTTGTCTTGCACCTTGCTCTTTGTTTTGGCCAAGTCACGGTTGCAAATTACAATCTGTTCTCAATCGGCCTACCTGGTTAAATAAAGGTGAAATCAAAAATAAATATATTGACAAGTAGTGATTTCATGCTAATGATCTCTCATAGTCAGTAAATTAAGTTCTCCAGTAAAAAACAACTATCTGAGAATGTGGTATGCTACGACAAATAATAAAAGATAACTAACAGTAGTGATTTCCTCAAATGATGACTAAATGTAGCTTTTACTGTAGAAGCGCTTTTACTCTTTAACTGGATAACAGGAGGGCTAAGGAGTGGGCTGAGACATAAACACAGTGGTTTAGTACAACAGTAGCGCTGAACCATATCACAGCAATATATCAAATAAGTCTCATTAATTCCTCTAAAGAAAGAAGGGAGGAATTCATGAACAAACATTAATTTCATTAGCAACCATCAGTGTCAAAAGCACACAGGCAACTGAATAAATCAGCCAGCTCTGAATAACGATGATCCCCATTGACTCACACTGATTTACAGTGACTCCAGTGTAAAAGCTGTGGCAAATTCGGCTTAGCTTGAATGGTACGCCTTCGCTGGCAGTTGTCTCTGTGAAAATTGCTACAAATGAACTTCCTCTTTCACTGTGAGAAAGGCAGGAGGGAAACAATGACTGCTCGGGTGGGCTCGAAGAATGGGGGCTGGGATATTCACCGTCGGCATGGTGATGCCCTCTTTCAGCCTCCCACTAAAGGTCAAGAGAGAGAAGGAGTAGGATGGGTGCACTTAAAAGAGTGAGAGTGAGATAATACCATCGAAATGGAATGAATAGAAATACCATTCCAATTCAAATCAATGTTGCAGAATGGTTAGAGCGGCAGCCATTTTTTGTGTACCATTCCAGTGCAAAGTTCTAACGGCCTTTTTCCGCATTAAACCGATTTGCGGCAAGTCGCAGACTCACAATTTAGTTTTGCAGCAGTAACAGAGTAGTCAGCTGCACTAATATCTCCATGGCCTGACAGTAGGTGACGGTGTATGCACCTTTCAGATGGTTGCGATCCTCCATTGAATCAAAGAAGATCACCCGTGGCCTGCCTTGCGTAATAATTCTATTGGTAAGTCATCAAAATATATTTAATATATGTTAATATTACAAACTATAGCTAGCTAAAAATCACTTTGAGAATAATAGTAAAAGATTTGAGTAAAAAAAACTACACTGGCGCATGTGTTGTCACCATGACAACTAACAACAGTCGCCATTTTGTTGTGTGCTAATCGAATGACCAAGCAAAACAGTTCAATTTGGTTTCTACTCATTCCATTTCTATGGATAATACCTACATCACATCTCTAATGGATAGAGGGTTGACCACATTCAGCTCTCTCTACAGAATAGCAGTGCTGAGAACAACCACCATTACAATTTACCACAGTAAGATAACATTATCCAAACAACATTAGAAAGACAGATTACTAGACTAAGATAACATTATTCAAACAACATTTAGAAAGACAGATTATTTGACAAAGATAACATTATCCAACAACATTTAGGATGACAGATTACTAGACAAAGATAACATTATCAAATCGAAGGGTAAAGGTGAGAAAAGGATCATGTTTAAGTAGATTTTCAATAAAAAAACTGACAAAACACTCCAGTGAGGCTGGGCAATCGTAACACATTGGAAATATTTAAATACAATGAATGTGCTGTTTTGGTTTTGGCTATTGGTTATAGCAACAATTTAATTAGGATGCATCCTTAATTTCCTTGGCTGAGCATATAACTGGGTCTTCTTTGGCCCAGAGCACTGGAGATAATGTAGCCTTAACATGAGGGAAAAGCATTGCTGATGAGTCATGAGGTTTCTTGTTTATATCAATTGTCTTGAACAACACAAGGTTTATTAATTTATATGGTTGTTTTTCAATTGAATTTGAATGGCTACAACCTTCTTCTTTGATGAATAAGGCTAGCTAGTGTTAATATTGTACATTTAGAGTCTACAGTCATTCTTCTGCTACTCTCAACCAGGGTGGAAGTGTGGTCTGGAGTTAGGACTGCTACATGAAACTATTTTGAGAAGATAATTTTAATGTTTCTGGTAGATTGTAGATGATACCACTCCTAACCTTTCCTAAGCATCTCTGAATGATTTCCTGCTTTGCAAATTCTGCCTTCTAACTCTAATACAGAACAACTCAGGATTAGGGCTGCAACTAACAATTATTTGGATAATCAAATAATCTGTCGATTATTTCTTAAATAGATGAATCAAATAAACAGATGTACAAATGTTTCCATAATTTTATTTAAAAAAAATTAATGTTATTCCAAATTGACAATTTTAACACCTAACAGACCCAAATGTGTGCTATAAAACATGTGCTAAAGATATGCTCATTTCTTTAGTAAGTTGCAAAATATGGTATTTTTTACCTTGCTTAGACAGACCTGAGATGTTAAAATAATTGTGTCTACAAAACAATTCTAGAAACAGCTTTTATTGAACATAGTTGTAAATAAACTTAGTCCTAAAAATGAGATAGGCCTGTTGAATAATATTTGTGTTGCTTTATGTATTTTACCTGTTTAAGATTATTTTGACTTTGATTGATTGATTGATTTTATTTGACCACTTAAATATAAAATTTGAAACAGTACTCTGCGTCATACATTAAAATACACAAATAGTCAGATGACCCAATAAAGCCTGAAGACTTATTTCCATCGTGGTCCCTATTTACAGTTTTTTATTTTGAGTGACTTTTATTTTGAAAAGAACTCTCTGGAGTTTTTTTTGTGCGGAACTAGTGAAAAAACTATTAAGTAAATAACATAGTAAAACATTTTTACAAATTAGCAAGATGTACAAGTTTAGCATAAGTTTTAATACTGTAAATGTAAGATCTGGTTTATGTTTTAAATTCATTTTGCACTATAACTCTTTCTGTTTGTTTACTTGAGCACTACCAGGTAGTGTTAATGAGTTTGCTAGTATAATGTGAGCTCTACAGCGTCTCCTCTACCACAAACATTAATTAGCCAGCTAGTTAAATTCACTTGTGGTGCATTATTGAAGTGGATTTGATTTAATAGACATTTTAAACTGGATCGCGAACAAAAACCGGCTATTTCATAAATAAGAACTACCTGCTGTGGGAGGAACTATTCCTAATTTCAAAACGCAACGCATGCTATTATTATGTAGTAACTTACCCTGCTGTTGAGTTCCCTTTGCTTACAGTATCGCTCCAACCTGTTTTCTTTTCAAGTGCTCCCTTATTACGGTTGTGCTCCGGTGCCTCGCCTTTTATGTTTTACAGAGTTTGCACATAAAACTTTTTTGTTGAATTTAAAGTGAAGTCTGCCATAATATCAAAGATTTTGGTCAGACAGTTTAAAATGTTTTTTCTTTCTTTAGTGACGTAGCTTCAACACACAGCGAGCAACATCATAGAACCAACAAATGGATAATGAAATTCGTTGCCAACAATTTTAATAATCGATATTTATCGATTTCTCAATTCGTTGTTGCAGCCCAACTCAGGATGCTAAAAAAATATGAAATCAACAACAACTACCACTCTCTAAGAATGTCTATATTGCTGACACTACAAACACAGAAACATACACACACACACTCCACACTGGTTTATAACCTCTTCTTCCTTTACACTTATTATTCCACGCCTGTAAGTCAAATGTATGCAACCCCATACCTCCACACAATAGTCAAATATAATCAACTGGGGGTTCTGCGTGGCGTAGTGGGCTAAGTCGCTGCATTGCAGGACAAGCTACGTCATGACAGTCAGTGGTTTGAGCATGACTATGCGTTCTCCGACTTTGCCTGGACTTACAGCATTAGGCAGCACATACTGGCATAGCGCTGAGCAGTATTTGGGATAGTTAAGCCAAATTATCCTATTTGCCACGTCACAATCCAGCAACTCCTTGTGTGCAGATCAGGCACCTGTAAATTCAATCGCATACGTCTAGTTGGTTAGTCTAATCATCCCAAACATGATCTGTCTAAAGGCTTCTGTGTTGGATGAGTAGTGTGAAAAGAATTGGCCGGCTCAGTGACATGTGGTTGGATAAAGCATACGAGTGCCGTTCACCATCCAGCATCTGTTGGGGGGGTTGCATAGCTGCTGACATGGCAGGGTTTGGGGGGTTGCGGAGCCGACGTGGCAGAGTTATTGGAAAATATTAAATAATAAAAACATCTTATCGACAGGGTAATCTAAGGTCATACACAGACACAAGTCTGTGATGTAGATTGTTATTGTAAAGACAGACAGGGGCTTTCACTCAGTGGGAGGAGAAAGCCAAGGGCACACAATGACTGACAGGATGACTGTGCAGGATTTACAGAGACAGAACAGAAACCATCAATGTCTGTTTTCATTCTTATAAGCATCAGAATAGCTTACAAACGGAATATATAGCTTATAAAATTTGCACGCCCAATTTTTCTGTTTTTTATTTGTTAAAAAAGTTTGAAATATCCAATAAATTTCGTTCCACTTCATGATTGTTTCCCACTTGTTGTTGATTCTTCACAAAAATTACAGTTTCATATCTTTATTTTTGAAGCCTGAAATGTGGCAAAAGGTCAAGAAAATCAAGGGGGCCGAATTCTTTCGCAAGGCACTGTATATTTTCTGCAATATTATTCCAGATCAAATGTTTATATATGTTTTATACAATGCAGACTAACAGGAAAGGTTACTATAGCAAAACAGTGTCACTATAAGTCATTGGGGCTCTGTGAACAACAACATTCAGAGCATCTTCAATACTGCAGCTCATGTAAGGTTTTCCCTGTCTGCAGTGGTCAATACCTATCAAAAGGTGATGCTTTGGGCAATGTTCTGCTGGGAAAAATTGGGTCCTTATATTCATGTGGATGTAACTTTGACACATACCACCTACCTAAGCTCTGTTGCAAACCATGTTAACCCTTTTATGGACACGGTATTCCCTGATGGCATTGGCCTATTTCAGCACAATAATGCGACCCTGCGACAAACCACTCATATGGTTCATCCCTATGGTTCATCCCTTGACTTTATAGTGCTTCACGATACTTGTCATGGGCCACAATAAAGGCAGAGGACCCGGGTTTGCTTTCAGTGTGGGGAAGTAAACTGTCAGTGCGAAATCTAAACATGTGGCAATGACATCATTACTATGGAAAGGTTTCTATAATTTTGTAATTTCCATTTATTTTCTGGGTTAAACTTATAAATTAATTCTTTATCCCGAAAAATGGTTCTGTAAAATAACAGTACAAAATTATGGAGACAAAATACTTTAAAAATACACAATGTCTCTAGTGTCTGTGCTTGTTCTATGTTTCACTGCTTGGTGGTTTCTCCCCTGTGTGTTTTGTTTTGGTCTTGTTTTTCCCGCTCTTTGTATCACATGATCCCATCACATGTTTTGGTTAGCCTATCGGTTCTGTTGCTTAGTCCTCACCTATTTAGTTCTGTGTGTTTGTTTGTTCAGGATTATTGTTTCTTGTCCAGTTCAATCTTGTGGTTAAAATAAAGATAACAATTTCAGTGAAGACGTGCCTGCCTGCAATTTCTAATGAACCGTGACAATGTTAACCTATTTGAAGAGAAATTTGTAAGTTATAGTAGCCTATTTGAAGAAAGTGCATCAGTGGCAATATTTTTGGCAATGTGAAAATTCTGTTTGAGATAATTGTTAATGCTTGGGTAGCCTGGGAACTCTTTAGCCCTCACATTACAATTGAATGTTACTAAATATAGTTGGTAACCATTTTGAGCACAATGATGTTGGCTATCTATATTCTACAAAACCTTCATTTTGGAGGACAAACACATAGCTAATTTAAATCAGAAAATGAGTAGAAATAGCATTGGAGAAGTAGTGAAACCCTTTCATAGTAATGACAAATTTCTTTTGCTAAAAATGAAACTTTTCCAATAACAGTTTGCTTGTAACCACACCAGGTGCAAAAACGTGGTCTTCAGCTTTAGAATGTGACCACTCTATTTAACAATAAGGGGCCCACTGTATGAGTCCTAGCAGGTAAAACAATTATATTTAATAAAATGCTAATGTTTTGCAATGGCAAACACATCTGTTAATTAAGTGCAGTTGGATTTGGTCTGCTCTCTCGATGTAGCATCTGCTAGTGTGCAGCTGTTCTTCTGTGCACTTGTGGCTTGAATTTCTTCTCAACTTGAACATTTCTTCTTGAAAAATTGCAAAAGGATAGTGGACTTTCTGATGACCTTAGGCTCTAACAATTTGTCAATAACATCTCCTCCTCACTGACTCTAAACACTGGTGCCCCCCAAGGTGTGTTCTAAGTCCCCTGCTTTACTCATTGTTTCCACAAGACTGGGTGGCTTTGCACCAACCATCATCAAGTTTGCAGATAAATTCACAGTTGCAGGTCTGATAACCAACAATGATGATTAAGCAAACAGGGAAGAGGTAAGCAAACTGGCATTGTGGCGCCACTAGATAACAACCTCTCCCTAAATGTCAGCAAAACAAAGGGAATGATTGTTGACATTAGGAAGCAGAGGAGGGAACGCGTCCTGATCTACATCAATGTAGATACAGTAGAGCAGTGGTTCTCAAACCTCTCAAACCCCAGCCATCTCACAGTTTTGTTGTATCCCTGAACTAGCTCACCTGATTCAAGCAGGTAAGGGCTTGATGATCAGTCGACAAGTTGATTCAGTTGTGCTAGCTCTGGGATACATCTAAGATATGGCATGGCTGAGGGTCCCCAGGAGAGGTTTGAGAACCACTGCAGTAGAGGGATCAGCAGTTTTAGGTTTGTCAATAGCATAGGACATTTCATTGACTATCAACAGCACCATTGTTGTCACGAGGCTATATTGCTTTCCCTCCAGGTGGTAGAGCATCATTGAGTCAAAGCTCTCCCCATAGAGCACCCAAAGTAGTGCCTGAGGAAGGCCTGCAGCATAGTAATATATTCCACAAACTCCAGCGAACTCCAGAAAGTCTCTATTTGCAAACCACAAGAATGCACACAAAACGGAACAATTGAACTGGACAGACTGACAGCCGTAAAAGGCCTACTCCCAAATTTGGTGGTATAATAATAGTTTTGTGAAAATAATAATTGTCTTTCATGCATCTGGGCATGCTCTCCACCAGTATTAAACATTAATGTTGGGTGACATCATGTCACTCTTTGCGTAACACGTAAAGCAACTCAGCTTTGTTCTCAGATTTGATGAGGTTGTCTTATTTTTCTCCAGAGCTGTATAATGAGTGCAGAATCTATTACACAGGTTTCTCCTTTTCTCCTTCTTGTCGTTTCTTAAACTCTCAGAAAATTCAAAGGTGATACAAAAATGAAGGTAACACCCGGATAATGTCAAGGGAAAAAAGACAAGGAAAGGACAGATACATTTAAAGGGGCTCATATCTCGAGCCAAAGTGACCACACGAAAGACAAGGTTGTGACGATGTCCGTGCATAACGTCTGGCCATCAGTTTCTCCCTACAAGGTCCTCTTCACAGGGTTCCTCGCCGTCGTACACTACGCATCTCCCCCTCATTGAAAGCAGGCCACCTGTTTTACAAGTGCTGGGAGACAGGTGATCAATTCCCCAGGTTCCCTCAATAACGGATGATTTGTCCCGCCAGCCGGTACGTAGCCACGCACACACATCCACACCTTTTTACCATTAATATTTACTATTGCACAGTTTAAACATTCTACTCCCACACTGAACACACATGTACATAATGATAATACTGCACTTGACATTTTACAGTGACCTTTGCATTCTTATCGTTATTCAAACTACTTTCTTAATCAGTATTACAAATGTTATCCTTTCTACTACATCATTTCCATTTTAGTTGCACTACCATCAGCAAAATGGCAAGTAAGCATTCAGCTTAAGAGTCCATATTAACAAATAACTTGAAATCTGTAATCAAAGGATGCCCCACACTTCAGTAACAAGTCAGACGTTTCAGTATCCAGTCAGACGCTTCAGTAACCAGTCAGACGCTTCAGTAACCAGTCAGACGCTTCAGTAACCTGTCAGACGCTTCAGTAACCTGTCAGACGCTTCTGTAACCAGTCAGACGCTTCAGTAACCAGTAGGCCAGCACGATTCAGGGAAAAATATGAATCATGACTTTTAAGCTTAGAATTGATATCATGATTCTTTGCCACAATCTTTTTCTCACAAAGTGTAAGGTGTATTGCACACATGAACCATGACAAAACCAATTGACAGTACCAAAGATAGATTTTTTTTGGCACCTATAGCACATTGCCCATCTCCACAAGCCTGTAAGCATAGAGTGTTTAATGAATAAAGAAAATAAAGTACATACTGACTAGGGATGCTCATATTGACCGTTTAACCGTTAACCGAAACTAAAACGTTTGACCGATTAATACTATCAGTTAATTGGTTAAGAAGTATTTATTTTTTACGTATATATAGCCTGTATTAGTTAAATCACGTGGCGCATTGACACGCGCAACCAGAGCCTGGCGCTTCGTTTTGAAAGGTGGGGAGATATAGGTAATGAGGAGCGAAATATACCGGCTGTCTGTTTTGCATCTGCAACGCGTTCTTCGTTTAAAATGACAACCCTTGGACATTTATGGTGACTGTGATATTAACTTGCGCTTTCATTTTTTCATGTACAGAAACGTATAACGCTATCGTATTAGGAAGCATCTATTATTTTATCGGCTATAATTCATCATGCTCCTCGGAGCGGACCGTAATGATAATTTCAATGAAATGGGAGCGCTCGGCAGTTATTGTAGCCTATATAGTAACATAACGCATAGCAAGCGTTATCAACATTTTGTTTTGTGTTAATGAAATATAGCCCTTATTTGCAATAGGCCTCCTGTAAGCAACAA
>JACXGM010020956.1:0-17518 GCA_016801145.1 Umbra pygmaea | reverse complement strand
ACATGCTCCACTGTTTCCTCCACCATACACCCCTCTGATAATACAACACTACATGCTCCACTGTTTCCTCCACCATACACCCCTCTGATAATACAACACTACATGCTCCACTGTTTCCTCCACCATACACCCCTCTGATAATACAACACTACATGCTCCACTGTTTCCTCCACCATACACCCCTCTGATAATACAACACCACATTCTCTACTGTTTCCTCCACCATACACCCCTCACACAATCCGGTCACGTCTCCCCACCACCGTCAGCATTGCATTCAGCCCCGCATGACCAAACCTCATCCTATACCACACTACATCCTCCCTCCGACACCCCCTATACACCCCTTCCTCCTTAACCGTTTTCTGTATCCCATAATATCCCCTTCCCATCCTACATTTATCCCACTGTTTCTGCCAGCATTCCATCCCCACCCTCCTTATCATCACTTTCATCTCCCCCCGCCCATACGGTATCCTCACATCCACATCCCCCCTTTGTGCTCCCCTCTTTGCCACCCTATCCACCTCTTCATTACCCTCAATCCCTACATGCGCTGGCACCCAACAGAACCAAACCACCACCAGGGCGTTTCTACTACCGGGGCTGACACGTTCGCCTGGCAACACTATGTTATGTCGGCAAAACAAACTCTGATTATTCCTTTCAAAATAATAGTGCTCATTTTAATTAATTGCAATAATCATTGTGAATTTATTACAAAGCTAGTGAATTTTAACCAAATGCAATTGTATTGTGTGTAAAGAAATAATAAGAGTATTTGATAAAAAAACATTTATGTTTTCAATAACAATATTTCATTACAAAGAGTAACAAATATGTTGTACACAGAATATTGATTGAATATATTTTCAGTGTATCACGTGAAAACACGATAACATATGAAAAACATACACTACAATGTGATTTTTCCAACAATACACACATTTTAGCAGTACATTACCATAGACACACTAACTTTCTGTGCACTGAATTAACGATGATTATTATAATAAATTACGAATGCTATTATTTTGAAAAGTAAAATCTGAGTTTAGGTTGCTGGCATAATATAGTGTTGCCAAGCGAACGTGTCAGCCCCGGTGCTAGAAACGGCCCTGACCCCCACCCCCATCCTCTCCAACCTCAACAACAGCACCATCAACTCTACCAACAAATCTCCCCTATCTGACTTTATACTACTCAACACAGCAGCTGGGTCCGTATGCACCACCACCCTAAGTGGCCTAACCTCCTCCACCCAACAAAGACCCAAGATCATGGCCATCAGCTCAGCTGTATATACTGACACTCCTTCCCCTCCATCAGCCTTATCAAACCTACACGCGCCCATGGACAACCTCAGTGCAAGTGCCTGCACCCTATACAACACCCATCATCTGCATACAATGCTACCCCAAATCCCTGCCCCACCTCTCTAAAGACATCAACAACACCGGGCTCACCACACTGCCCTGAGGCGTCCCATTCTCTACCTCAAACTCCTTCGACATGCCCGCCCCAACCCTTACCCTAAATACTCTCCCAAACAAGAAATACACAACCCAGTTATACAGTATATATATAACACAGTATTAGTATGGTGTTCCTAATAATCCTTTAGCTGAGTGTATATATATATATAACCAGGGGTGTAGCACAAGATCCTGGGCCCTATGCATAGGCAGTCCTGATGGGCCCCCCATGTTTCTCAACCCCATATATTCCAGACTTTTCAAGGGCCCTCTCCCCCCTTGGGCCCTGGTAATCAGTATTGGTTTTACCCCCAGTCCAACGCCCCTGTATATAACACCGTATTAATATGGTGTTCCTAATAATTCTTTAGGTGAGTGTATGGCAGATGATTTGGCTGGAGTGAGGAGATCGTCTAATATAAGCTAAAATTCTTATTCCTCTGCACCTGAGCGGAACAAGGCTGTTTCTAGAATCTTGGAAAACACTCAAGGTGCCGGGGCGTAACCGAATGGAATCCTCGTATTCGTAACTGCTTCCGAGAAGAGAACCTGAGGTATTTTCGATGTCTCTGAACTATCGGGACATAAATATAGGCATCCTTCAGGTCTATGCTGGTACAGTAATCGCCCTGATGAAAACATTCCATCAGGTGTCTGACTGTGAGTATACAGAATCTCCTCTTGACTATTGATCTGTTTAGGACCCTCAATTCTAGGATCGGCCTCACTCCCCCCAGTTTTCTTTGGAACCAGGAAGTAAAGAGAATAGATGCCTTGTTTCTCTTTCCCGATTGGGACTTTTGAAACAGCATCTTTCTCCCAAGGCTGAGAGATTTCCTTCTCTAAGGCTTTTCTCTTGATGGGGGATAACATTACTGACACAAGGGATAACTTTCACTTTGTTCCGTTGGGGTCGGAGAAAACCCTGCTAAGGGATTCCCCCCCCTCCCATCATTGACAATGCTTCTTCCCGCCTGGGGCCGGCTGGTGGGTCCAGGTAGGGGCCAGGGGTCTGGCAGGGCACTCCTGACCGCTAGTACAAGGTCTCTGCTCCGGTTCAGGCTGGCTGTCGCTGAGACGGTCTCTTCCTCCACCTCTTCCTCTGGGATGAGCCATGGGCAATGCTGTTCAGGCTGTGTCTTGAGGGCCGATGTTTTGGGTGAAGAAGAGCGCAGCTGCAGCAAGAAGGTCTTCTTGAGGGCCCTCCTGTCCTCCTTCTCTCTGGCCACCCACGCTGCGGTTTTTGGCCTAAGGCTTCCCAAACAGCTCATTGCATCCTTGCTCACCTCCTCTACCTCCTGCGTGGTCAGGGAATCCCTTCTTAACATCAGGGAAGTGCATAGGATTGTGGAATTGGACACCGCCCCTACGGACTGGGCAGACGTAGCCCTTGTCCAAAAAGAAAAACAAGGACCTGTCTTTTGCTTTCCTGTGAGGTGGCCTCTTGTCTGCTAGCCACCCAGATGATCCCTTGGCGAGGTGAGCCGCAAGGGGGGGCCCAACTTAGAGATGCCCTTAGACACCGGCTCAGTTCTCCCAGCCACCGCCGTGAAGGGGAAAAACCCTCTGACCGGTGCAGCGGTCTGAATGGGAGCTCCTCAGACGCGGGTCTGGCATAATGGCTGCCTCCACAGGTCCCCATCTCACCCAACTCCACAGCGGGCAGGTAGGGGATCTTGAGACGTGCAGCACCTGCTCTTAAAATCCCCAAGGAAGTCCTGGCGGAGAGATTGACCTCCAGCCTCCTGGGTGACCGGGGGCGGAGTGGCGACCTCAACATCCTCCTCAGACAAATCCACCTCAGAATTGGAGGAGGAGGAGGAGGTTGAGCTATATGCAGGCTCTGCAAGAGTCACAAGGTTAGCCGTAGCTTCCATGGGAAAGGAGTGATACGATAGATCCAGGCACGGTTCTAGCGGGGTGGCACACACGTTCGCCTGGCAACACTATATTATTTTGGCAACACAAACTCTGATTTGTCTATTCAAAATAATAGTTCTTGTTTTAATTCATCGCAATAATCATTGTGAATTCATTGCAAAAACAAACATTTAACATGTTTTCAAATATAACGTTTCACTAAATACAAAAACGAATATGTTGTACACAGAATTTGATTTAATATATTGTCAGTGTCTCGTGAAAACTTGATACATTTGAAAAACATTCGCTAGCGTCTGTTGTATCCAATAACAGACCAATTTTAGCAACACATGAACATAGACACACCAACTATCTATGCAATTAACTAACAATGATTGTCATGAATTACGAGCGCTATTGTTTTTGAAAGGTAGAATCAGAGTGTGTTGCTGACATAATATAAGCTGTGTCCAAAGGCCGCAGTTGAAGGCTGATTTCGCACGTTTAAAGGCTGATTGCGTCACAGCAGTGCTACGACGGCTGTCTCAATTTAATTTCTGCAACCTTTGAAGGCCACATTTTTCACCGCGGCATGACAAAGGCTGCCCCAGTTTGGAATGTCATTCAAATGCGATGCCAAATGCGCCCATCATTTTCTCAGGCAAATGAAGGATACAAAAATGGACACTTTGCAGCCTATCCTTCCCCAGAATTCATAGCACACCGGTGACTATGCAATTGTATTCAAAGAAAATAGCTGGTGTTAATAGCGTGGTGGCCGAGGAATTCACATAAGTTTTTCTTTGTTTTTTATTTTCATGCTTTAACTGTGTGACAACAAAACAGGGTTAAAACTTGGGTTAAAACTGGACCTGCCTCTCGCTTTGCTTCTTACTGGAGCTGTATTCTGTTAGCTATGGAATCAGATTTGTGCCAATAGTCAAACAAAACTTTTTGAATATGTAAAATAAGAATTTGAGAAAAAATAATACTCGGTGAAGCAAAAAAGTGTAATGTCAAAAGTAAAACTTCTAACATGCAAACAAACTTTTGGTCTTTTTAATCAGACTTTCGCTCTCAAGATCAGCTTTGCGTTTACGCTGCCAGCTCTCTCGTTTGCAATTCCTGATTCTTTGCTTGCAATTCTGGCACAAACCAGCTTCTTCTTTTTTCAGTATATTCACAGATCCCATCTAACTTAAGGGTTCATATACTGTTACCTACTTCACTGGAGTGTGAGGCCGGCTTCCCTGCTATATCCTACTATAAAACCCTGTGTTACTAAGAAAAATAAATAGTGCCTTTAGCACAACCTCCTTCCCTCCACCCCCAAGCACCCCACCCAGGTCCCATCCCCACTTAGCCTCCCTAACCTTATTATAAAATATCTCCCTATCAACATCATACCTCTCACAGATAAACAGTACATGCTCCACTGTTTCCAACACCAGACACCAGTCACACAAACCCATGTTTTGCCACTATTCTCAAAGTGGCATTTTAACCTGTGTGACCACACCTCATCCTACTGCATACCACCTCCTCTTGCGTACATGCTACCAATCCCATCTCCTCCTTCACTTACCTTTTTATATATAAAAATGAAGTTATTATCATTATCATTGCACTGTCCTCCCTTTGTGTTAAGTGTAGCTAGTTGTACAAAGTTAGACAGGAAGCCAAACTCCATTCATCAAAAGACATGCGAGCCAGGAGTTGAACATCCAAGTTCCAATATTTATTTCTGTATTCCATTAGTTGGTAGTTCTAAACCATTAATTGTTCTGTCTTTAACAAACTGTAAAATTGTGTGAAACTGTAAAAATAAAGAAAACATTTAAAAATTATATTATCACACATGCAATCTAATAGAGATATGTATTAAGCTATACAGGCAGTCTGACCCAAAAATATGAATTGCAGATCAACAGATTCCTTTGAGATAAACACAGCATAACTAATAGGTAAGTATAACTACAAATGTTGTTTTTCTCTATAACACAACCAAATATAGCAGTAGAGAATGCTAACAAAGTGTATGACTAGCTAGCATAGTAATCTCAAAGAAATAAAATACATCCCAACATGTAATATCAACAATACTTTTAAATTTGACATAAATGATGTATAAAGAATGAAAATGACTTACAACCATTGCTTTTTTTAAGCGTAGCAAACAAGAATTGAATTAGATTAGATCAGGTGGGCAGCTGAGAACACAACAAACTCCATGTGTGAGCAATCTGTGATGTAAAAGGACAGTAAAGGACTTCACAATAAAATACACTACAATCATTATAAGATAAAATCATGGGCATGAATAACACACAACGATTTCTTGCCAAAAAATGATGAGTCACCAATAGTCGATTAATTTATTAGGCTGAATCAATGTACTTGTTAAATTACAATTTATTGTACTTGTCCTGTTGGACTCCTTGTCCGAGTACTTCTTTCTCTTGTCTTTGACAGGCCTTAATGTTGGGCACTTCAGATTTGATTTGTAGAGGACAATAAACAAATAATGGACCAGCTGAGGAAGGCCACATAAAAAACACATATGGCAAAACCCCTCCTTCGTGGCTTAAACTGGTTTTAACTAGGTGAAAAGGTTACCTTCCATTGTGTACCCTCTTATGACTAATAAGAGCTCCTGAAGTAGTAAATAGTTTTCCACATTGATCACAACCATAAGGCTTCTCTCCAGTGTGTATTCTCTGATGTCTAACCAGGTGCTCTGATTGAGCAAATCTCCTTCCACACTGATCACAAACATACGGCTTCTCTCCAGTGTGCACTCTCTGATGTCTAACCAGGCTTCCTGAGTCAGTAAATCTCTTTCCACACTGATCGCAACCATAAGGCTTCTCTCTTGTGTGTATTCTCTGATGTGTAGCTAGGTTCCCTGATACAGCAAATCTCTTTCCACACTGATCACAACCATAAGGCTTCTCTCCAGTGTGTATTCTCTGATGAATAACCAGGCTTCCTGATACAGCAAATCTTTTTCCACACTGAACACAACCATAAGGCTTGTGTCCTGTGTGTATTCTCTGATGTATAACCAGGTTTCCTGATACAGCAAATCTTTTTCCACACTGAACACAACCATAAGGCTTCTGTCCTGTGTGTATTCTCTGATGTGTAACCAGGGTCCCTAGTACAGCAAATCTCTTTCCACACTGATCACAACCATAAGACTTCTCTCCAGTGTGTATTCTCTGATGTATAACCAGGTGGTCTAACCGAGCAAATCTCTTTCCACACTGATCACAACCATAAGGCTTCTCTCCAGTGTGTATTCTCAGATGTGTAACCAGAGTCTCTGGTACAGCAAATCTCTTTCCACACTGATCACAACCATAAGGCTTCTCTCCTGTGTGTCTGTGCTTGTTTTTTTTGAGGAGTTTACTTTTGGTGATACTCTTCTTTTCATTGTAAAGATGTTGGTCAGTCTCTCCTGATGAGCCCTTCTCACTGAGAATTTGACAGTTAGGACTGTCCACTGTAAAAGAAAATGAGAGATGGTTCTGACTTCATGAACCAACTTATTTCTTTTTTGGTAAAATGTATCTGTATAAATATATGTCAATAATATAAACCAAAATGAGTGCTACAGTTAAATAATTGATTTTAATGTTAAATATTCATAAAACAATGTTAGATGTACCCACCCATCTCTGAGGTTTTCCTGCAGTCGACCAACCGTACAGACACCCTCTTCAGACTCCACTGTCTTCTCATATTTGACCCCTCCTGCAGAACCAGAAATAAGGTGTTACTGGAAGAGGCCTGGGACTCCAAAAGGGTGGAGTAGGGTTGGACATACAGTACATTTCCTCTCAACCTAAAAAAGGGATTTTGTCATATTTGTACCCCATTGTTGGGACTAGGGCTGCTACTAACAACTATTTTGGTAATTGATTCATCTTTGTCGGTTATTTATAAGATAAATTGATGAATCAGATAAAAACAAACCAAAACTGCTTGGACTTTTGGAAAACTGCTTGGAAAACATTTAAACCGCAATTAGGTTTCCAGCCGAGTAACGTTAATGAAGTGCTTAAAAACTGGAGTTTTACCTTCCTGGGGGGTATTGCACAAAACCAAGATAAGGGATTAAGCCGGGATATTCAAGTTATCCTGGATAAACTTAGCCTTCACCTTGGTTGCACAAAAGCTGCTAGAAGTCCACCCAGCCAAGTAACCATGGAGAATAATTCTTTGCAGCTAGCCTGCTCCAGAGCAGGCTAACAGCCAGGCTAAGATAAATCCTGGAGCCTTATGTGTTAAATCAGTTGTCTCTCTGATCTGAAATAAACATGTTAAACATTCATACCCACTGTATTCTGAATGTTTTCTGCTGAATTTTTATTAACATGCATTACATGTCACTATTGCTGTCACGAGTTTGATTGAAATCCAACCAATGCAGTTGATTAGATGTTTTAAAATGGTACAAGAAATTGCAACGGTGATTTCAATGAAGTCAGTGATGAGGGCAATTCATCTTTTTTTCTCATTGAACCAGGTAAGCACGTTATGAACAGTGTCTCATTTACATAAAGTGAAATTACAGAGAGCAATAAAAAAGTCCCCGTCACGTGTTACTTCCTGCACCATGGCGTGCCCATTTCTGAATGACGTTTTGGATGAAGAAGCACTGATATTGAGACACACTTTCATTTATTTCTTGCTTTACATGGTAGGCTACTCAAAGACAATTTACAGTATAACCAGCACACTTAGCATATAAAGAGATACACAGCAATAAAACCTACTCATAAAACAAGCATATTAACAGCAAATAAAACAGAATGTAGCTACAATTTTGTAAAATTGTGGAGTGGCTAGTAAGTAAATATTTGAAATAATCAAATGTATTGCATATTCTATGCTTCACCTCCTCGTAACTAATGCGGCACGTGTCTTCTGCATATGTAAATCTGTGATCGATACTGTGGTCTATTTAAGAAAGCCATGAACGTGCACTTATCCAGAATATCTACATCTGGGTTGACATAGCTTTACCTTTTCATCTTGGCTAAGCAAACGTGCAACCGATTAAGCCGCGATGAGCGGATTGCACTAAGTCAAGCTGCGCTTTTTCAGTTATACTGGATTTTCTATTCTACTTTTGTGCAATACCACCCAGGTGTCATTGGATTAATGTCCGATCATCAACACAGTACTTTGGCTTGGAGTCAGTGTCAGATACACAGGGTGAGCATCCGGTTTGGCAAAGTGACGCAACTGAGGAAGTGCCTTAAACCTGCATTCTATCTGAATTCCAGCTGGGGGCGATGTGTCTGGTTGCAAAGAGCTCGGGTTCTGTAATAGTCTATGGGAATAAGAAACACGTCATTTGATTTGTTACCTCAGTAAACATTTTCATAATGAGTATCTGGTTTCAATCGCTAGATTTAAGCCTTCTGCAATATATCATGACATTCGTTTTCTGATTCATGGTCTTGTTGATTTTAAAATCAGCGATAAAGTAAAGGGGCGTTAAGGGCGTGCTATGGCGTTCGTTTGTAGCAGTTCAGTTTTTCCAGTAAGTAACATTACATTTTGTTTGAATACTGTTTGTTTTTCAGTAGCATCCCAATTAATATCAGTTAGGTAGCTAGATTACTCCTCCCTCTTGGCTAAAATCGTCACATACGCAACCAAGTTGTCTGCGCCTGTAACGACAAATTTGATAACCCAAATCAGATCCTCACAAGCCAATTGGTGACGTCACATTACATCCAGTGATGTATAAAATGTATGGTTAGATATAGAGCATCACCAACTAGTTTCTTCCTTACAGCTAATAATGCTAATATAAATTAAGCAGCTGCTAAAAACTGCTACACAAATCCTCCTACCAGTGAATGCTATATTTTCATTCAGTTGATAATGAGTGACATGTTTTTTAATGGTAGAAAATGTGGTAACACTATTTCAATAGTCTGTAATGCATCTATAGATTGACTATCAATAACATGTAGTAGGCTAATCTTAAACATCAACTTTAGGCCTTCTCCATTTTTTGTTTTTGTTATGGAGTTGACGTCTATAATTCTTAACATATAGTACAAATAAATGTTTGGCAAGGTAAAGAGGTGAAAATAAACTTGTTGAACGTCCATTACCAATGCTATTAATACAAACCGGAAATTAGTTTACCCAGTTTCAACAAAAGAATGTTCGCTGTGAAAAAGGTCTATTATATATTTACGTTCACTATTTCTTTTCTTTGGGTGCATCTTCAACGACTCGTGTGCTTTCTTTTCAGGTGCTCGCGCGTCGTGGTTGTGCTCCTGTGATAAGCAAGTGAAGTTTAACAGTGTACAGCAGGGCTGCGCGATTATGGAAAAAATGATAATCACGATTGTTTAAGTCAATATTGAAATCACGATTATTTGAATCGATTACTCATTGATTTTGGAAATTTGCATTTGTTGAGGAGCGTCAGAATATAATTTTTTTTTTTTACTTTGTTAAGGGGTGACCGGCAGCACACAGCTCGTTTGAATGTTTGGATTTGATTAGACAGCAATGTATTGCAATTATATTTGCAAATAAGTTATTTATATTTATTATATTAAATAAATTGACACTTCTAAACTTATATTATTTTTAATTTTGCCTGCAGGTTTTTCATGTGCGCACGATCACTGTGCTTAATTAAGTCTGCTGTAGAATCGCAAAGAGCAGTTCAAACAAACTACTGAATAGAAGTAACACGAAGCCTGGCTCTTCAGTCGGTAGAATAATTGTTCAAAAGTAATACATGGCTCTACACTACACCTGTGCTAATGAAACCAAGAACGAGAACGTTATTAACTGCTCAATTTTGGTGCTTCGGTACTGATATGCGCAATCTAATACAAAATAAAAATGTTTCAGTAAACAACGCTGCAAGGACACAAATAAAATATCCTAAACAACACTCAAATAGACAAAGCTGATAAACTAACTAACAAAGTAACTGCGTTGCTGTGAGATAAACTCATGGAGCAGCTGCAATCAACTTTCTGTAATACAGAAAATACTGTAGACCATAGATCAATACTCTGCCTTTGTCACCTCATTAGCACAGCATTTCTCATATAAAACACGCAGAGCAACTTTGGTAAAGTGGTGGTGAGATGGCAAAATATAACGCTTGTCCAAAGTATGCAACAACATTCTGTAGAGCCGTCGTTCTCAACTGTGCTAACGGGGCATATATCTTTGGCTAAAAGTATGCAACGGCATGTGTTATTTTTTTGTGCCTGCTCGCACGATGGATAGAGGTACACTGTAAAATGCGTCTTTAATAGACGACAGAGTGAGTTTCGCTTTCAGTTTCAGGAGATATGAAAGTGCGCTTGTGAGTGTCATTCCAACACAAGCCAAAAATAAGAGTTCTTAGAAAATGCAATGTACAAATAATCGTTTATTCTCGATTACACTGTTTTGGTGATCGTTAAGAGCTGAAATTGAAATCGCGATCAAAATATGATTAATTGCACAGCCCTAATGTACAGACCACTCTTTTGTTACCAGTTGGCCTGAAATACTCCCATACTTTGGAAGCTTTTATGTCTAGTGCTAATTCTCTGACTTGATTCGGAGGACTCACCGCCTCTGCCATTTTTCATATCAAAGCAATTAAGGCCGGGGGAGGGGAAAGAGGATAGCATATTAACAAGCAGGGCACGCACAGACTGGTTTGGAGGTGAATTACAGTGAGCCGTTTGAGACGGGTGACCAACAATACATATGCACTTAATAGTAAAATGACCCTTCGAACAAAAATAATTGCCGTCAACTAATTTTCAGGGTCGATTTTGTCGACTAAGTCGACCAATCGCGTTGGCAGTAGATGCTCAACAATTTTTTTACCCATCTGTATTCAAACAACACAAATAACCACTACTTACAACCAAGATATGCATAAGAGCATCTCTGAACGCACAGCAAGTTCAGCCAAAATTGGAAAATAGAAAATTGGCAAAACATTGCCTGAGCATAACAACTTGAAAGCAAGGATCCATCCTGCCCATCAACAGGTCAGGCTAGTGGTGTAATGTTATAGGGGAAGCAAGGATCCATCCTGCCCATCAACAGGTCAGGCTAGTGGTGTAATGTTATAGGGGAAGCAAGGATCCATCCTGCCCATCAACAGTTCAGGCTAGTGGTGTAATGTTATAGGGGATATTTTCTTGGCATACTATGGGTCCCTTAGTAACAACTGAGCATCATTTAAATCCCACAGCCTACCTGAGTATTGTTGCTGACCATGTCCATCCCAGTATACCAATCTTCTAATGGTTACTTCCAGCAGGATAACCACCATGTCCATCCCAGTGTACCCATCTTCTAATGGTTACTTCCAGCAGGATAACCACCATGTCCATCCCAGTATACCAATCTTCTAATGGTTACTTCCAGCAGGATAACCACCATGTCCATCCCAGTATACCAATCTTCTAATGGTTACTTCCAGCAGGATAACCACCATGTCCATCCCAGTGTACCCATCTTCTAATGGTTACTTCCAGCAGGATAACCACCATGTCCATCCCAGTGTACCCATCTTCTAATGGTCAATTCCTGGAGGATAACCACCATGTCCATCCCAGTGTACCCATCTTCTAATGGTCAATTCCTGGAGGATAACCACCATGTCACAAAGCTCACATCCCCTCAAACTGGTTTCTTAAACATGACAGTGAGTTCACTATACTCAAATGGCCTCCACAGTCACCAAATCTCAATCAAGCACATTTGGGTAGAGGTGGAATGGGAGATTTGTGTCATGGATGTGCAGTGACAATTCTGCAGCAACTGTGAGATGCAATAATGTCAATATGGATCAAAATCTATTTCCAGCACCTTTTTGAATCTATACTTCAAAGAATCAAGGTAGTTCTGAATGCAAAAGGGGTTCCAACCCGGTACTAGCAAGGTGTACCTAATGATGTGTTTTTGTACATAGCCCTGTAGTGTAGAATTAATTCACATGCATATCTTTGTCATATGGAAAACAACGAATTGTAGGCCAGTAGTCTATACACTATAATGCATGTACAGTAAACAGGTCCAAAGAGCTATACTGCATTAAAAACAGGATTAACTGATTGCCATGGTATACAGTCATATGCAAATACCTAGCCTGGAAATCCAGACCCAAATCCAAAAGATTACGGGTCTGGCATCAAGTAATAAAAATGGACCAACTCGAGGGGCGGCACCAAGTATAGCTGAGAGGTATGGCTTAAATTTAATACCCCAATATTTTTCAAATGTTTGACGGTATCACGGTATTTAAAAGGTATTACATTTTTTAATAAAGGGTTGAAAGAAAGAAATTCTTAGCAGTTTTAAGTAGCTTTATTCATTGTGATTTTTGTTGGAACACCAATAAACAAAACTGAGCAAGTAAAATAAATGCTATTGTTTAAACCTTTATAAAATGCAGGAATACTAATAAATAACTTTGCAACCGCAAAAAACAAGCCTATCCACTGTCTATGGATTTAGTACTGAACCATGGCATGTTATGGCACCACCACATAAAAAAAACACAAATAACTTAAATTGCAAAGGCTGATGAATGGTACCAAATTGAATATCAAAATAATTTAAATATTCAAGTACACCAGGACAAGATCACAGCTTCAAATAAGGGCTTAGTGTTATAAATTACAAAAAGGTCCCACTGTCATTTAACCAAATTAACTACTGGTATAGAACAGACAATCAGATTGGTTTCACAGGTTATGGGCAAGGAAAACTATCCTATTTACTCTGGCTTAAAGTAATGGTTCAGAGTAATATAACCCTATTGTCCTTCGCACATTGACCTTGAGCATAACAACCCCCGCATAAGCTTTTTTCCCTTGTTATAACATTGGTCAAGTGGCTTAGTGCAGGCGCTAATGGAACCAAGGGTGTACCTCGTAAATAACCACACTAAGAACGCCCAGAATGGAACCCAACTTCAACAGTAGTACAAATAGGTGCTCTACTTATAAAACAATTTGGGATTGAAAAGGTTGTAAGTACACCAGAAGTATATTTAAATAACACTTGCCTGATGGCTGCTACACTCGGCTGTTAGGCAATACGTTGTGCTCTGTGCGTGATATCGCGAGATCCCGCGGGATATGTTTTGGAGTCTTAAAACCAAACCATCTCCACACTATCGACGTTGCACCCTTTTTAACAACAAATTGTTCACTTGCTGCTGCCGGGATATCTCTACTTGCATCCATTGTTTTTTTCCCCACTGTTTAACTTCCAGGTGTTTGTTTCTCATGTGTGTTTGTGTGCGTCACGCAGTGGGCGTAAGTTTTTTACGGGCGTGGTTTATTCCAAAATTAGATTATTTTCAGTTATTGCAGCTGACGGAATGACATAGAAAAAAATACCGGTAACGAAAATAGCAAACCGCTACATACATGAAGAACAGTATATTGTTCTTTCCGGTATACCTCCCAGCCCTAGCATGCAATTGAAAATCTCACTGCATGCAATTTGATTACACTACGACCAATCACCAGTGGATTTTCACTAAGCCCCATACGTTTAGCTACCAGCGGAGTTTACTGGTAGATTAAATTTAGCACATCCGGTTGGCAAAACAGCAAAAAAGTCCTTCTTGTAAAGTAACGATTCAAGCACAGTCTTCTGTTCCTCCTTTAGATAAAAAGCAAAGTCTAACTTGTTCATTGTAGTGGCCAAAGCCCTTTCAAACAACTTGTGTTCATCTGTAGTTTACCAATGACTGCGACATCGCAGATCTGTCGTCATCTGTTTAGCTTGCCTCTGGCCCGCCTACATCAGATCGATTTGATTGGTGCAGCTCGATGACAAGGGCATAGTTAATGAGCATCATGACTCTTTGAGCAAGTTCAAATTGCGCTCATGAGAACTCTGGATTTCCAGGGTATCAAATACCTGAAGAACACAGTAATATTTCGGTAGTGAAATGAGGTTCATTGGATTAACAGGAAATGTGCAATATGCATCAAAACAACAGGTGCATTAATTTGGGCACCCTTGTCATTTTATTGATTTGAATACCTGTAACTACCTAGCACTGATTAATTGGAACACACAATTGCTTTGGTGAGCTCATGAAGCCTTGAACTTCATAGACAGGGGCATCCAATTATGAGAAAAGTTATTTAAAAGGTACAACATGTAGTTTTCCAAAACAATAACAAAAAACGTACTTTGCATTAAAAAAGAAAACATCTCTATACCTATATTATATATATATATATATATATATATATATACACACACATTTCATAGTTGTGTACTTACATTATCCTAAATGTTTCCACTAACTTTCAACTGAGAAATTTGTAATATAATTCAAAGACATGGGCGTTTCATTTTGTCTTCCATCAATGGCGTCATATAACCTTTGATTGCTCAAGTTGCTGTAAGTTCCAGGGAACTGCCAAACATAACTTGAATAAAGTTATAATACTTTTAACAATACATTACTTTGTTATTGAACATTTTTTCTGCCGGAGACGCTAGATTGGCAGGTTTTTATTGATAACAAAACCCATGATCCCACGCTACTTCAGACATCATCCAAGTACATCTTTTGGTATTGTTTTGATTGAGAGACCCCTAGCGCCAAAAAAGTACATCTTGTATCGTTTAAGGTGGCCACTTGTTCTCTTTGACTATCCTCTGAAAAGGAAACATGGAGGCCTTAAAACAACTCTCAAATGACCTGAAAACAAAGATTGTTCAACATTATGGTTTAGAAGGCTACAAAAAGCTATCACAGAGATTTAAGCTGTCAGTGTCTACTGTGAGGAACATAATGAGGAAATGGAAGACCACAGGCACAGTTCTTGTTAAGGCCAGAAGTGGCAGGCCAAGTAAAATATCAGAGAAGCAAAGGCAAATGATGGTGACAACGGTCTAAAACAGCCCACAGACTACCTCCAAAGACCTACAACATCATCTTGCTACAGATGGTGTCACTGTGCACCGTTCAGCACACTTTGCACAAGGAGAAGCTGTATGGGAGAGTAATGCGGAATAAGACTTTTCTGCAAACACACCACAAACAGAGTCGCTTGAGGTATGCAAACGCACATTTGGATAAGCCAGCTTCCTTTTCAAAGAAAAGAATACAGCGTTCCAAGACAAACAATTGTTACCCACAGTAAAATTTGGTGGAGGTTCCATCATGCTATGGGGCTGTGTGGCCAGTGCCAGTACTGAGAATCTTGTTAAAGCTGAGGGTTGCATGGATTCCACTCAATATCAGCAGATACTTGAGAATAATGTAGAGGCATCAATCACAAAGTTGAAGTTACAACAGGGCTGGATATTTCAACAAGAAAATGACACAAAACACTGCTCAAAATCTACTAATTTATGCAGAACAATTACAATGTTCTGGAATGGCCATCCCAGTCCCCAAACCCGAATACCATTGACAATCTGTGGGGCAATTTGAAGCGTGCTGTCCATGCTCGGCATCCATCAAACCTAATTGAACTGAAGATGTTTTGCAAGAAGGAATGGTCCAAAATACCTTCACCCAGACACTCATTACAGGCTATAGGAAGCATCTAGAGGCTGTTATTTCTCCTAAAAGAGGCTCAACTAGATATTGATGATATTTCTTTTGGGGTGCCCAAATATATGCACCTGTCTAATTTTGTTTTGATGCACATTTTATGTACCTCCAATAAAACTTGTGTCACTACTGAAATATTACTGTCCTTCAGTTATTTGATAGATCAAAATGAAATTGCTTATCCAAATTATTGACACCCAATTATTTATAAATTAAAATCATGGAAATTTTCAGGGGTGCCTAAACTTTTGCACACGACTGTATATCTTTATAAACTTTATTGGTAACTTAACCTCCAGGAGTCCTAATACCCTTGTTTCAACCAAGGAAGAAGCTCAACTATTTTCTTCACCCATCTTCAACTAAACAACTACTAAGACAAAGATGGGTAACACTTCATTTTACGGGGTTCTTGTTACAGTGTACTTATGAATGTATTTACACTAACAAGTATTGAAACAAAGTGTAACAACCCATTGTTACAGTGTAAATACATGATGTAACTGGAAGTAATTGTGGTACGTAACTAAACGTTCGTAATGATCACTTTGTTTGAGTTTGTTACAAATGTGTAACAATGACGGCTTGTAACATTAACTTTAGCAAAGTTGTGGAAAAAGAGGCCAGTCATCATCATCAGCTAACAGAACAAGATAATGACACCTCCGGTGGTACCATCATCTCTGACAACCCTGCACTATAGAAACCGATTGCAGAGAGCGTCCGGGAGGAAATCGTACTCCGCTTGTCCGGGATTTCAGCCTTTCAGAATCGGGTGGCTAAATATCCAGCATCTCGCAGGGGGAATGAGGCTCGTGGCGGGAAGACACGCTCTCACCAACGAGGCACTGAACCGACACTGCTTTGCTTGTGAAGTGTTATCATCAACACACTCCAGCATATTTGTTGTCAGGTTTAGTGACTGGAAACATCCAGAATAACGGAACATGCTTTCCCTTACACATGGCACATGTGAGAACTGTGGATGCTTTGCTTGTGAAGTGTTATCATCAACACACTCCAGCATATTTGTTGTCAGGTTTAGTGACTGGAAACATCCAGAATAACGGAACATGCTTTCCCTTACACATGGCACATCTGAGAACTGTGGATGCTTTGCTTGTGAAGTGTTATCATCAACACACTCCAGCATATTTGTTGTCAGGTTTAGTGACTGGAAACATCCAGAATAACGGAACATGCTTTCCCTTACTGTAGTGGAAGTTTAAAGTGTTTACAGTACAGATATGCAGATATTAAGGGCTTTCAACCTGGTTGGCTACCCCACACCTATTCCTTCCCGGAGTTGCTTCTTTAGAGACGCAAATACAGAGGATGCAGGGAGGTGTGAAGCATCACACCTCTTCCTTGAAGACACAGCCTGAATGTAGACCAACGGAACACCTAATGTAAAACACCAGCCAATGGACCAAATAGTATGATATTTGATGTTTTCCTGACTGTCCCATAAAGGGAAACTTTGGTATACACATACCACTGTGTTGCACATGTCATGTTCCTCTTTACAGATAACTTATAGTTGGCTGGCCAAAATATGGAGGAAAGTTCCACAGAGTCAAACGTATGT
>JACXGM010020955.1:7184-17634 GCA_016801145.1 Umbra pygmaea | reverse complement strand
CATTGTTTTTTAGTCGGTTTCAGTTTACTTTAACCTACAGGCCTGGATCTAAAAACGTCAAGGCTGATGCGCTGTCACGGCTTCATGAGTCTTTGTCCTCACAGAAATCTGTAGAACCCATCCTGTCGCCCCAGTACTTCATCGCCCCCATCAGGTGGGACATGTTGGATCAGATACAGCAGGCCTTGCCATTGGACCCAGTTCCCCAAGGGTGTCCGGAGAACAGGATCTACGTCCCCTCAGTGGTTCGCTTGCAGCTTCTTCACTGGATCCATGCCACCCCCAGCTCTGGCCATCCAGGTATTCAACGCACCATGTCGTTAGTTAGCAATCGGTTTTGGTGGCCTTCTATGTGTACTGATGTCACGCAGTATGTCAAGTCCTGTGCTATTTGTGCCCAAGCCAAGTCTCCATGCCACCTACCGTCAGGTCTCTTGGAACCTAGAAGTGAGGAGATCTGGCAAGCGGCACATGTGCGTTTGCAACGTGCTGTTCGTCGCCAGAAGATCAACGCTGATTGCCACAGGAGTAGGGCGCCTCAGCTCCAACCCGGTCAGAAGGTCTGGTTGTCCACGCGTGACATCCGTCTCCGTCTCCCTTCCAGGAAGCTAAGTCCACGTTTTATTGGTCCTTACCCGATCCTCAGACAAGTGAATGCTGTGTCTTACCGCTTGCAGTTGCCCTCTCACTACAGGATTAACCCCACGTTTCATGTCTCCCTGCTTAAGCCGGTGGTGGAACCCCGTGGGGCTCTGAGGGATTCTGGGATCCCTCCTGCCCCTCCGCCCCCCCTGCTTTTGGATGATGGGCCTGCGTATGCCGTGTCTTCGCTACTGGACTCTCGTCGGCGCCGGGGTGGTCTCCAATACCTCGTGGACTGGGAGGGTTATGGCCCGGAGGAGCGGTCCTGGGTTCCCGCTTCGGATATTCTTGACCCTTCTCTCCTGGCGGTCTTTCATCGGGCCCGTCCGGATCGCCCTGGTCCTCGGCCGCGGGGTCGGCCTCGTCGTGGCCGTCTGGGTCTGCGGTTGGCTTCGGGAGCCGCCCGTGGAGGAGGGGGTTCTGTCACATATCGGCGCTCCTCATCCCCTGAATATTAATGTTTTTCCTTAGTTCTGTTAACCCTTCCCATGCCATGTTTTCACCTGCAATTCCCAATGTACTGAGTCTCCATGAACACAGCACTGTAGCCCAACAACCAATCAACCAGGATTCATGACACCTGTTCCTTGTTGCACTCTGTGTATATAGGCCTAGGACTTCCATGTATACTCTGCAAAGTATTGTTTTCCATCTGGATATTACATGCTGAGCTGATTTCCAAGGATTAGATTTTCACGGTTTCGACATATATTTTTGTATATTCTCTTAGCCCTTTTTGCCTATTCCTGGTCTGTACTTTTGCCTGGTTTTTGCTCCTAGTTGGTATTTTGACTCCCTGCTTGTCTTTTCGGTTTTTGCCTTGTTGCTCCTTTTTGTTACCTTTGCCTATTAAAAGCTGCGCTCTGCGCTTGGGTCTACTCCGGAGTCCTGTGTATACGTGATAGGTGGCATTTACCTGTTTTTTTTTGTAATTTTAGTTTTTAGCAGTGAACCGGACAACAGGTCTTGTGGTTGGACAATTCAACAATTCAAGGCTTTTAGTACATTTTGGTCATTTTTTTCTACGAAATAATGTATATTTTAGCAACCATTCACCTCTGATCATACAGAATCAAAATGCGTTGGTGAAACCACAATATGGCTTTTGGCCAGTCCTAGTACATTGAAAAAACCTGGAAGGAATTAGGACTAAAATAGTTGACTAAATGAATACTGTCTGACAACACGTGATATTATTCCATATTATCAGTGTTGGGCAAAGTAGCTTGTACAGTTACATTTCAGTTACTTGTTCAGTTCGCAAGTTTTGGAAAGTCCCTAATTAAGACAAAATTATCAAGTAAATGGAGTTCATATCTTACTAGTGACCATGATTGATATTTTCTTTACTCTTTCTATTTGTTTTATAGGTTACTTTTAAGATATGAACTCATTTACCTGATCATTTTGTCTAAATTAGGGACTTCCCAAAACTTGTGAACTCAACATGTAACTGGAATCAGAGATGGGCATCAATACAGTAATAGATTACTTTTCTGGGTTGGGCTAAGTTTACAACTTTGGGGAAGTTCCTCAGTAAGACACTAATGACCAGGTAAATGAAGTTCTGTAATTTAGAATGTTTCCAATTGAAGGTTTTCATTTTTCATAGCTCACTTGTAAGTTATGAACTTCTTTTACTTGGTCATTATGGTCGTACTGAGGAACTTCCCAAAAGTTGTGAACTCAGTCCAACATAGAAAAGTAATCTATTACTCTATTTATGCCCATCTCTGACTGGACTGTAACTGAGAAGTAGCTTTACCCAACACTGCATATTATACCCTCAATATAATTCTAGAAAATGTCCTTCTTGTGTAAAGTTTCTGTGGAACGTGGCGCCCTCAACGGGTAGTCGGAGGGACCACGGCCACCATGATACAATCACTCCCTCCCCAACTGGCCCCCAGTCAATTACTTTTTTGAATCTGTGCCCTCTATTCAAATTCAGTTAAACATTAAAACATATAAAAAATAAGAAATATTAATGACAACCAATAAGAAAAACACAATTAACATAAAAATATAATTTATCAGAATTGTTAACTGTCTGTGAGACACCAATGAAAGCTGTATAGTTGTCTTTGAAAGGAAAAGGACTAGCCTATTTGAAGAACAATGAGTCACCTAACATGTATATACAGACACATAACACATTAAAACAGGATTCTTGGGACTCAAAATGTTAACTGTGCTGGTATTAGTCTATGCACATCAGATAATTAGTAACATTAATTGTAAAATAAGAAACCCAAGTATATCAGTATGCAATACCTTAATTATCATATTGACATAGATTTCAACTAGCCTACTGCAAGAGCATAATAGAATTCCTGAAATTCAGTTAGGCTTTTGGTTTGTGGCCCCATCTGGCCACCCATATGAAAAAAATCTGGGAGAGCCACTTGCTCTGGTTTGAAATTAACGTTCTAATATACTAACCCCATGCTGAAATAAATTTTCCTTGTTATCAAACAATAGGGCTCTGCTGCCCTCACCTGGTGAACAGGAGACATGACGTCCACTCCACTTGCCAGTCTTGAGGCATGTGCGGCGAGCACTGCCTGTGTGCTGGTAGAATGGAGAGGCACACTCGTACTCTATGTGACTGTAGAGGTGTTGGAAGCCCGGAGGTAGCTGGGAGAGCACTGGAGGACTTTTGGTGGGGCCGGCAGGCTGGAACGGCCTCCCTAACCCAGATGAGGAGTACAGCTTTTGCACAGGGGTTTTTCTGGAGGTATGAGAGTAAAAGGGTACATGGAAGTGCCTATGAAGTAACAAACTGGTGTATACTGTACCAGCTAGCAGTATATACAGTATTAATAAAATGATGTACATTTTTATGTAGTTCCAAATGCAGGGAGTGAATGGTGAAATAATTGTTCTTCTATAGTGCTACTTTTTCCTGGATAAAACTACTAAGGTCTGACAGAAGAAAATGTTTCTGAGCTCTATCATCTTGTACTGTACATGTATGGTGTTGTGTTGTATGTATGTACATGTATGGTGTTATGTGTTGTATGTATGTACATGTATGGTGTTATGTGTTGTATGTATGTACATGTATGGTGTTATGTGTTGTATATATGTACATGTATGGTGTTGTGTTGTATGTATGTACATGTATGGTGTTATGTGTTGTATGTATGTACATGCTTGGTCCTGATGCATTATGTTACTTTTCATTCATTTGTCATGTGGGGGTGAATTTCAAAGGTGAAAATGTATATATAAATAATATTGAACACAGGTACAATCAGGGAAATTATAACCAATTTCTGAAAATGCACATTAGATATTGTGAAATGTGGATTTTTCTATGCAGATGTTGTATATAAGTATTTTGTTTACTTAAGTGGATGTTTTCAACCCCTGGATCCAATGTGGTATTTCTTAAAGTTTACTAGTTCTAAATTACACCTTTTGGATGTAAGGTGGATTTATACAGCAGCATAGAGCCCTGTATTGCCCTGCTGGTTTGCTTCTAAAGCTAAGCAGAGCTGGGCCTGGTTAGTCCCTGGATGGGAGACCAGTGCTGCTGGAGGTGGTGTTGGAGGGCCAGTAGGGGGCACTCTTCCCTCTGGTCTTAAGATCAATCCCAATGCCCCAGGGTGGTGATGGGGACATCTGCCCTGCTTAGAGTTTAATCTTTCGGATGGGACGTTAAATGGGTTTCCTGACTCTCTGTGGTCATTAAATATACCATGGCACTTATTATAAGAGTAGGGGTGTTAACCCCGGTGTCATGGCCAAATTCCCAACCAGGCCTCACCTCAATCGTGGCCAACTAATAATCCCCCTCCTTGCTAATTGGCATATATAACTACTCATCTCTCCACCTGATAGCTGATGTGTGGTGAGCGTTCTGGCGCATAATGGCTGCCGTGCATCACCCAGGTGGATGCTACACATTGGTGGTGGTTGAGGTTGGCTTTCCCCCTCACTGTGTAGCGCTTTGGGTTCTTGAAAAGCACTATATAAGCTGAACGAATTATTATTATTATTATTTATAACAAATTATTCTCATTCTGTGCATTAATTAGGTCTTTTCACAAAATGATTATTTTATAGTGTGATGTGGGATTCTTTAAATCAATTGAATATGGTCGTTACAATTATTTGGATAGTCAATATTACTATCTGTAGATGCTCTACAGATATGTATACTGTAACAAACTTAACAAATATAATGATTGCTAAGGTTAATCTTATGGTTAGGTTTAGAATAAGATTTACGGAAATGGTTAGGGTTAGGGATAGGACCATTTTTAATGTTAGGATGAGTGGTAGGAGATAGTTAACTGTAATTTTACAGATAGTGTGTATATAGTCTATAAAGCATGTACAGATTTATTGATTTTTAATATCATAATTGTTAGGTTAAGTGCATGAATATTTCAAACAGATTTTACAAAATACTTTTACATGTTTCTGTCCACTGTGTAACATTACAACATAAAAAGAGTTGCAACATAGAGGTATGTGAGTTTCTTTATACACATATCATTGTACAAATTATGCAAATGTATTCATTCACAATGTCATACTGAGACAGCTCACATTTTACTGTGCATTTTCTTTTTACTGTGTCCATCCAGCAAATATATTACTATCACTTCTGATAATGACTGTATTTTAAGGCTATGCCCAGTGGCGATTTTACCTCCAAAATATGAGTGGGACACATCCAACACAACACATCCTACCACAAAGCAGAAAATGTTTACCACTTACTAAAGTATTTAGTACGAAACGCAGCAGCATACACTCCATTTTGCATTACATCATGTTTCTAATGTAAAACCAGAGGTGGATTTCCATGACATTCCACACGACAGAGTTAGCAACAACCCCATTACGCATAGCCATTGAGCCATTTTGAGAATAACACAAATACAAATTTTCAAAAAGTGTGCTGCCTCAGTGTTGATGATGGCAATTTGCATATACTCCAAAATGTCATGAAGCGTGATCAGATGAATTGCAATGAATTGCAAAGTCCTTCTTTGCCATGAAAATGAACTTAATCCCCCCCTAAAATATTTCCAATGCATTTCAGCCCTGCCACTAAA
Organism: Umbra pygmaea; assembly: GCA_016801145.1. Lineage (NCBI taxonomy): Eukaryota > Metazoa > Chordata > Actinopteri > Esociformes > Umbridae > Umbra > Umbra pygmaea. The sequence goes on along the minus strand of JACXGM010020955.1, from coordinate 11,920 downwards.
GGACCAGCTCCCATCATGTCAGTGATTGTCTCGTTAACACAGGTGAGAGTGTGGACGAGGACAAGGCTGGAGATCATTATGTCATGCTGATTGAGTTAGAATAACAGGAAGCTTTAAAAGAAGGGTGGTGCTTGAAATCATTGTTCTTCCTCTGTCAACCATGGTTACCTGCAAAGAAACACGTGCCGTCATCATTGCTTTGCACAAAAATGGATTCGCAGGCAAGGATATTGCTGCTAATAAGACTGCACCTAAATTAACAATTTATCAGATCATCAAGAGCTTCAAGGAGAGATGTTCAATTGTTGTGAAGAAGGCATCAGGGTGCCCAAGAAAGTCCAGCAAGTGCCAGGAGAGTCTTTTACAGTTGATTCAGCTGCAGGATCAGTGCACCATCAGTGCAGAGCTTGCTCAGGAATGGCAGTGAGGTGAAGACTTTTCGAAGAAGGCCTGGTGTCAAGAAGGGCAGCAAAGAAGCCATTTCTCTCCAGGGAAATCATCAGAGACAGATTGATATTGATCAATCCGGAAAACAGCTTGTCCGGAGAAGACAAGAAGGTGAGTGCTACCATCATTCCTGTGTAATACCAATAGTAAAGTATCCTGAGACCATTAATGTGTGGGGTTGCTTCTCAGCCAAGGGAGTTTATGCAAATATTGACTCTTTGCATAAACTTAATCTAATTGTCAATAATAGCCTTTGACACTTATGGAATGCTTGTAATTACACTTCAGTATACCATAGTAACTACTGACGTAAAAATCTAAGAACACTGAAGCAGCAAACTTTGTGGAGACCAAAAATTGTCTTCTCAGAACTTTTGACCAAGACTGTAGATCCTATAGCTTCTTCTGGAGGGTCCGACTGACCAAAGCCCCACAACTGAGCATCAACCCACAGTTAAAGCATATGCATTGGCTTTTTTACACAACCCAAAGCATTGACATGGGGCTAGGCCCTATGAACATAAACAAAAAAAGCCCTCTGCCACGTAACAAGGCCACATTTGTATACACTAGACAGGCATTTCTACTTTAAGTCAGTATCGATACATTTTATCACATTTATTTTTGATGAAATTATATCTTACTGGCACTCACTTCAGTTGTCAACAATACATTTTGCACAACAACGCCATCTGGTGGGGCACAGCCCCACTTGACCCTAACGTAGAATCGCCACTGGCTTGTGCCTAATGCACAAAGTTGGGTAAAAAACTATGTTCTGCTTCTCTGGCCCTGCAAAAGCAAATGCAATTGCTGTCCCTCTGAAAGAGTTTAAAGCAGGAGGTAAATACAAACAAAACTTGAATCAAATTATGAATGAATGTGTATCTATACGCATTATTAATATTAATACGCATACCTGTATGGAGTTTGCGGAGGCAAAACTCTCTGCCTCACCAGCTCTGAAACTTTAGGTTCTCTGCAGGCTGCAGAGAGAAACAGACAACCAACCAATTAAATCTACTGTCAGGCTCGGCAGCTGCTTTCATTCTCAATGTTGTGCTAATTAAATTCAGCTGAAAGTATTGCTCAACTGCCAGGTGCCACAACAAATCCCTTGATGATAATAACACAGAAAAAGGAACGCAAACACACACACACACAAGCACACACAACCCATCATGCCTACCTCTGACACACACAGGTTGCGTGCCTGCCCAGGTGCCATTAGGCTGGCAGGTGCGTCGGTTGTCTCCACTCAGAGCGTAGGAGTGGTTACAAAAGAATTCCACTGTCTCTGGCAGCAGTCCTGGCATCACCTTCTGGTAGCCATGGTAGAGACGTGGGTGAGGGGGACACCTTTTCTCTGGATGGGAAGATGGAGCAAAGAAAGGGGAAGGAGTGTCGATGAGGAGACGGACAGATGGAAAGGGAGTGAGAGAGCGTTAGTCTATGATGCTGGCAGACAGAGTATTTTACTGGTACAGTACATTCCTATGATGTTTAGGACAGGTCTTACCACTGATGCTTTGTTTTACTCTCTTATCCTCAGGCTCTTCTATAGTTGGCATGGTTGTATCCGTTTCTCCTTTTTCCTCTTTGGGCTGGCTTGTACTTGCTACTGTATATTTGTTGGATTCTGGACCTTCAGTTATTGCTGTATCGTTAGTAGCTCCTCTATCTATCGTTCTTTCTCTATCTTCAGATACTGAGGAATCATTTGTTGATCCTGTTTCTTTAGTTACTGTTGTATCTTCAGTGTTTCCTGTATCTTTATGTTTTGCTGTATCTTTATTTGACATTTTGTCTTCAGTCCCTACTGTATCTTGAGTTACTGCTGTATCTTTAGTTGCGCCTGTATCTTTAGTTGATCCTGTGTCTTCACTTTCTACTAAATCTTGAGTTACTGCTGTATCTTTAGTTGCTCCTGTATCTTGAGTTACTGCTGTATCTTTAGTTGCTCCTGTATCTTGAGTTACTGCTGTATCTTTAGTTGCTCCTGTATCTTTAGTTGATCCTGTATCTTTAGTTGCTCCTGTATCTTTAGTTGATCCTGTGTCTTTAGTTGATCCTGTGTCTTCACTTTCTACTGTATCTTGAGTTACTGCTGTATCTTTAGTTGCTCCTGTATCTTGAGTTACTGCTGTATCTTTAGTTGCTCCTGTATCTTTAGTTGATCCTGTGTCTTCACTTTCTACTGTATCTTGAGTTACTGCTGTATCTTTAGTTGCTCCTGTATCTTGAGTTACTGCTGTATCTTTAGTTGCTCCTGTATCTTTAGTTGCTCCTGTATCTGTAGATACTCCATTATCTTTTATTATTTCAGTATCATTTGATACTGTTGTATCTTTAGTTGATCCGGTATCTTGGGTTGATGCTATGTCTTTGTATGTTTTTCCCACAGACATATCAGTTTCTGGACCTGACGAATATGTGGTGAAATTTGTGTTGTTGCTTCTTGTTGAAATTATCTCTGTAATGTCTTTTGACTCAGTTTCATTCATGCCCTGCTCAATGTCATTAGTGCCAAACACATCTGTAATACTGTATTCTACAGCAAATGTGTCTCCCCTAGGTTTTATTTCAGTGTAATCTATGGCAAATGTGTCTCCCCTAGGTTTTAAGTCATCAGGATCAACTACATTTGGAAAATGTTTATCTACTTGTTCCTTATTCGACTCATGTTCCTCTCGTCCTTTATCCTCAACCGTTTCTCCCGTTGTATCTGGTCTGCCACCAGTGTCGACTGTAGTTTTCCTTAAGTCATTTTCTCTTTCTCCCTCCACTGTGTTGTCAACTGTTTCTTCATTGTCTGCTATATCCTTGGTACCTCCTGTTGGTATTTCTAGCTCTGTTTCTTTTTCTTTGTCACTTGGTATATGTTTTTTTCCTCCTGGGATTTTCACCACAGTAATGTCTAGATTTTTATCTATAGCATCTTCAATGTCCTCAGTTCTGTTCCTCAGGCCTGTGTATGGATCTTTACCAGCCACGTCATCCTTTCTCCCTGTAGTATTGTCTATTTTTTTGTCTTTTTCTGTGGGTATGTGAATGTCTTCTTTACCGTCCTTTCCAGTATGTTTATCTTTTTCCTTAGCTTTGTCTTTTTCTGCTTCAGCAAGTGTATTGTTAACTGTAGGAAAAAAAAATAACTGTTTCAATTCAAATATGCAGTCTATAATAAAATAATGTTTTAAAACTCAGATTTTGGACTGGATGTGTACTAGAACAATGTCATTTCTCACGTAGACATGAACTTCAAAGTTGAGTGATTGATGAAATGAAACATTCTGAAAACATTACATTGTACAATGTTTTAGGGGTGCGTTTTAGCTCAATAGCACCACCAGTGGCCAAAATTGTCAGACTGCACCTTAAACTGTAGAAAAGTGGTGCTACACAATTGAAAAAAATGAATTCCAACCTTGATGCCTACACCTATTCCCACTGTCTTCAAACCCTAATTCCCATCACGCCTTGCTCTTAAAATTACCTTTGCCACAGGTTGGGGGAGTTCCACTCCAAGTGTTGTTGGGCAGACAGGTCCTCTGGTGCATCCCGCTCAGTTTGAAGGGCCGGTAGCACAGGTACTGCAGGGCTATGATGACGTCATTAGGGCCATACACCAGGAAGTGGTCTCCATGGAAAGGCTTGGCAGGAAGGGTACAGAACTGTATCATGGGCACTGCGAAATAAACAGAAACACCATAGGCTCAGAGAAAGAACGATTCCAATTGTGAAACATTCATGTTTGGCATTTAAATGTGGATATTCCTTAAAATAGTTTATGTACTATGTCTCAAACATTTTGCATGTTTAGAATTTTCATCAAGCACACACATACCACACAGGGGTACAGGGGCACTCCAGGTGCCATCCTGAAGGCAGGCGGCTGTGCGCGACCCCTTCAGCTCAAAACCTGGGTCACAGCGGAATGAGACTCGTGCCCCTGAGTGATGAAACACCCCCTCTGTGGATCCATGGACTGGCACCGGTGGTCTCTGGCATCCTATCACTAGAGATTCACACAAGTCACTGCAGCTACTCGCAAAGAAATATACATACAGAATTTATAACTCACCTAATGTATTGGGAACACATTGTTGAATTTTGTCTTCATTCAAACTGTAACGTTCCCCTCTTCCCTGAGAACTACATCTTCCCCTTCCTAGATTGCTCAGAACTACAATTCCCATAACTCGGACTCAATCACCCAAATTCCTTTCACCTGCTCTCACCCAGTCTGTGTATAAGACACACACACACACACACACACACACACACACACA
>JACXGM010020954.1:0-17517 GCA_016801145.1 Umbra pygmaea | reverse complement strand
TGTATTTAACTGTTAGCTGTTACTACGTATTGCTTCTATTTATTGTTTTAAAACTATCGCCAGTGCACGGATGAACCAAGCAAAATACAACTGGTACCTTACACAATCATAGCCATGTAAGTTGTGTTCACTCACCCTTGACGAAATGATCACTGCACACACGGGCATTTTCGATTCTATTACTCCCGACCATAGACGTAGGTTTGCAAGCCATTTCTTCCGGCTTTTTTCAGGCATTTTTCCCCCTTATGAACAACAACCTTTGGTACACAATAAAAACTCCTTGTGGTTTCTCGGTTTGATCGATTTGAGCAACCATACACGACGCAAAACATAGGCATTTTCAGTTTGTTATAGTGCTTCCTAAATGTAGCAAATCACTTCATGCCCTCCATCTGTATTTCACGCCATGGCAACGCAGTGACTTGACGTCATATGTAAACAAGCTATTAGGGTCTTTTTTGTTCGCGCTACAGTAAATTTAAAATAAACTAAATTTGGTTGGCCAATCGGAGGCCCCTGCACACATTGGGCCCCTAGGCTGCAGCCTATGCAAGCCTGTGCATTAATCCGCGCCTGCCCAGGTAACCTTCTTCCATTGCTCCGTGGTCCAGTTCTGGCTACGCAGCCCCACACGCAACCAACTGCGATGCACTGTGTGTTCTGACGGCTTTCTATCAGAACCAGCATTGACTTGTTGCATCAATTTGTGCTACAGTAGCTCGTCTGTTGGATTGGATAACACAGGCCAACCTTCGCTCGCCACATGCATCAATGAGCCTTAGCCGACAATGAACCTGTCACTGGTTCACCGCCTTGGACCACTTTTGATAGGTACTAACAAGTACAGATGGGGAACACCCCACAAGAGTGGCAGTTTTGGAGATGCTCTGACCCAGTCGTCTAGCCATCTCAATTTGTCACATGTCAAAGTCGCTTGAATCCTTACACTTGCCCATTTTTCCTGCTTCTAACACATCAACTTTAAGGACAAACTGTTCACTTGCTGCCTAATATATTCCACCCACTGACAGATGCCATGATAGCAAGATTATTCACTGCAAGGAAAGGCATGTTTTAAAGTGTCTACCAGCCGCGGTCGGTGGATCTTAATTGGGGAGGACGGGCTCGTGTTATGCTCGGGACCGGAGTGAATGGAATGTGCGCAACGCACAGTTTTGCACACTGGGTTTTGTGCATTGCCCACCATTCCATTCACTCCGGTCCCGAGCGTAACGCGAGCCCGTCCTCCCCAATTAAGATCCACCGACCGCGGCTGGTGTCTACATATCACTACCAAGATTCGTAGTGCTAAGCACTAAGAGCCCACTTTTGAATTTTTTTTAATGAATCAGATAGGAGGATTTCAGGGCTCTTAGTCAGACACAAACAGGATTTTTACACTATAATATAATGATAGAATTTGCGCGAGCCAACGTCGGGAAAAGACAATTGTTGTGTATAAACAGGTCTCTCTCGAATTCTACGTGACCTCTGGAGGTATCGCATGAGAGGAATTTGAAAGATTCCCCCTTGGTCTTTTGCTAAGTCAATGTGCTGGGCTGGATTCTGAGCGATGTGCTCAGGCACCCAGGACAAGAAGTCTTGGATGTCACACCCACAAATGCACAATTGTGGTCTGGAGGCAGTGTAAATACAAACAGTAATGAAATTATTTTTGCACTTGCAAATGAGCTATTCACACTTGCCATTGTTCTCATATAAGTGGTCACAGTTACACTCAGTAGTCAATTCTTAGGAAAACAGTTCGGGAGGCTTATATTTCTGTAAGTTAATTTCAAAAAAGAAAATTGAAACAAGTATAAGTGCATATATATAAAGTTATACATTTAAGAATAAATGTATGCTTGTTTTTTGAAGAGTCTGCCAATTTGAATGGGGTGATCATGTGACAGCTCTTCCCGTTTTTTTAATTAACTAACTTTGAGCTCTGACTAAATATCTAGGTTCAGTGGGTATCTTGAAAGGTAATTAAGGCTATGACTATTGTCCTATCATTAAATAATAATCATGAAATACAACTTTAACTTAATACAAAAGGTATTTGAAGTTCATTTAAAAAATTGAACCCACGGCCGTTTTTTTGCAGGGTGGCTAACAAGTTTGCCTGGTAACACTATACGTTTGCCTGGTAACACTATGGTTGACTGACTCCCTAAGAGTAGGACGTGCCCTTGCTTAGCTCCGCTCTGCTATCTGCTCTGTTCTGCTTTTTCTTTCTTATACAGTTTTAGACTATTCTTTTGACTTTTTCTCTGCTATTTCTTATACATCTACCTGGAAAGCCTGTGAAACTATTTTTGTGAAACAATTTTTTTGAATAAGAACAAACAAACATGGACTCCAGCTGTACTGAATGTGCAGAGTGTTGTTGCCTAACAATAAGAGTAGCTGAACTAGAAAGCAGGATTTCCACCCTTCACCAAATAAATGATGATCCTGGTACCGTCATTCCAAGTGGCAGCTTCAGACGCTACAATCCCATGAAATGGCCGCAACACCCACACTGAGGTCCTGACTCAGCGGGATCACGAAGGTGCCATCCCCAAGCGTATGATGACTTCTACCCCAACGTGCTCAGAGGCATGGATGGCCGTACAGAGGAAAAAACAAAAACATTAAAAAAAACTTTGCTCAACAACCACCAAAGAAAAACATCAGCTGGGCAACAGATACCAGGTGTTCTCAAAACCAGAGTCGCCCTACTTGAAACCCCCAGCAAAATCCAAAACTGTTACCAGAATGCAGTACACACAGCCTGTGCCCACAAAGCTGAGAACACCTCCTAATTCCAAGAACACAGGATGAGATGTTACTATCCTTTGTGCAAGCACTAGAGTTCATTAACAGTGAGCCTGATGAAATTTGGGGAGCGCATCATCAGTAGTGTACCTTTGGTTCCTAGGGTGTTTCGGCATTTCATACTATACACCCTCCCCACAGGCGGCCAGCAACAGGGGGATCAAACCCGCGCTTGCATCCCATTCCCAATTAGTCATAGGAGTTGCCTTGTTGTTAATAGCCAACATCCCATGGGACTATGCATGGCAGGGGCGTCCTTCTCCCTGAGTCAAGAATTGTTGACCGCATACCTCCTGGCCCTCTCACTTTGGGGCCCAGCTGGGGTCTTTTCTCTTTATCCAGAGCCACTGACTGCTGCCTTCTGCCGCCTCCGATACAGCTCTGATTGCCGAACGCTGGCTATGGCCCTTAATTCCCAGGTCTCTAAGCAGTCTGGTTGTAGATGTTGCCACAAAGCCTCTGCAGCCCACCTCCACTGGTCGGACTTCTGTGTTCCAGCCATGATGCCGTGCTTCGGCAGCTAGATTGGCATAGCGCAGATGTTTTTGCTCATATGCCTCATCTACTGCGTCCTCCCAGGGTACTGTGAGCTCAATAATGAAGACCTTCTTGAGCAAACGGGACCAGAGCACCATGTCAGGTCTTAGGGTGGTGGTTGCGATCTCCGTGGGAAACACAAGTTGCCGACCAATGTCAGCTAGCATTTTCCAGTCGCGGGCCAAGCGCAGCTGGTCTCGCTCTGATGGTGTAGAGCTGCTCTTCGGTGGTTTTGCCCCTTCACGGACAAATGTCGTCCGTAGGGGATGTAATGCTGCTGGGGGTGGTAGGGAGTTGGTGGCAGCTCGCTTATCCTCCAGGGCGGAAGCAAGGGTTTTTAGGACTTGGTTGTGAAGGAAGTGTAGCGTCCTTGGGTGAGGCTTGTTTTACACACTGTGAGAATGTGCCTGAGGTTGGCTGGCATGGAACAAAGGGCACAGACCGGATCTTCACCATACCATTGGTGAAGATTAACTGGTGTTAGAAGGACGTCATATGTTGCTCTGATGGAAAAGCTCAACCGCCTTGCTTCCATGGCCCACAGATCCTTTCAGCTGAACTTCCTCTTCTCTACACTTTCCCATCGCGTCCACTGTCCCTGTTTGGCAAGAGAGACTGCCTTAACCCACCTTGCAGCCTCCTCCTGCTGGCGTACTTCCTGCACTATCATCTTCCGCCACTCTGGTGCAGTGGCCTTACACCAAACAGCATGGCTAGTTAGCCCAAGGCCTCCTCTCGCTTGCTGAACATGAATCACAATTTCAGCATGTCTAAGGGCTGCTGTGGCCTCCTGGACTGCTTTTCCTGGCCTCCATTTGCACCCCGTTGACAAGGTCGGTGCGTTATTGCTCACCACTAGGTCTCGAGATTCATTCAGTGTCATCTGGAGCCTGGTTTTTGCACACTTGAATTCCTCTGTTAGACTGGTGAGGGGCAACTTGAGGACACCATCGCCATAGAGGCCTATGGTGGTAAGGCATCGTGGAACTCCGAGCCACTTCTTTAAGTATCCTGTGACTACTCTTTCTTTAAGTATCCTGTGACTAGGAACAGCATTTTACAACCCTGCCATTCTAAGGAAAACAACCTTAAGTATGGTAAGAAACATCATTCACAAAATGACAGAGGGGCAAACCGTCAAGCTCTCACACAGGGTACAGAGCCAAAACAATTGAAAACTATTCTCATTGGGGACTCGAAAATCAGCAAATTAAGAAGTAAGAATATGATTACACACTGTCTTCCACACAAAATTGTCAGCGACATAGCTGAGAAACTACCAGAAATCTTTAAAAGCTACACACCCACTGACAAAATGGTATACATGTAGGTTCTAATGACACTCTAAAGCAGCAGTCTGAACTGTTAAAAAAGGACTTCACTGGCCTGTTTTGACACACTTGACTCTCTACAAGATTCTACAACAATGTGTAGGTCTGATACCAACAGTTGGTCGAGGGATAGGTCGGTTTAGCAGACTGTTAGCATTAAATAGTTGGCTTGCTTCCACATGTGCTACCAGGGGTCTGAATTACATCAACAGTTTCAACCTGTTCTGGGAGAGAAGAAATCTCTTTAAAAGGGATTCATCTAAACAACTCTGGACTGTGAGGCCACCTGGAATACAATATCCTCCATTCTTCCATAGTTCCACCAAAGAAGGAAATAGAAAATAAACAGCAATACTCTCCTATCATTTTGGCAAGTCTGACCATCTGGCAATCCGGCTTAAGCCCATATACATTAAGAGGTTTAAGGCACAGCCAGTCACAATAAAAACTGTTAACACCTGGACTGACTGCGTACAGACTAGCCTGCAGGGTTGTTTTGAGGCCACAGACTGGAATATCTTTAAGGAGGCTACAGATGATATCCATGAATACACAGAGACTGTGAGTGATTACATCTACATGCGCACCTTCCAGAACTGTGCGTGTGTTTCCAAACCAGAAACCTTGGTTTAATGGAAATATAAAGCAGAAGATCAGGAAAAGGCAGGAAGCTTTTAAGTTTGGAGACCAAAGGGAGTACAAGAAAGCCCGGTATGAGCTACAGAAATCCATCAAAGCTGCAAAGAGGACGTATTCCAAAAAACTTGAGGATTTTTATTTTGGTAACAACACGCGCAGTATGTGGCAAGGAATCCAAGCTGTCACAAACTATAAGAAAATAGTACCAGCCACAGACCCCCTGGATGTCACCCTCCCAGACAGCCTTAATACCTTCTACACCAGGTTTGATAGAATGAACACAGACACCCCTTCAAAAGTCCACTGTAAACCTACGGACACTGTTCTTCAGGTGACACCCACACAGGTCCGGAAAGCTCTGAGGCAGGTGAACCCCCACAAGGCCGTTGGACCAGATGGCGTCCCTCCCAGAGTCTTGAAGGCCTGTGCAGAACAACTCACTGGCGTGTAAATAGACATTTTCAACCTGTCTCTAAATCAAGCAGTAGTCCCCCATATTTTTAAATCCTCCATTATTGTACCAGTTCCCAAAAAGTTAAATCCATCTATCATGAATGACTTTAGGCTAGTGGCACTCACGTCAGTGGCCATGAAGTGTTTAGAAAAACTGGTTCTCACTCACATTAATCACATGGTCACGGGTACGATCAACCCCCTCCAGTTCGCCTACCTTCCCAACCGCTCAGTGGATGATGCAGTGGCCACTGCCTTACACCACATCTTGCAACACATGGACAGCAGAAGAACATATGTCAGAATTCTGTTTCTAGATTATAGTTCGGCTTTTAATACCATCCGCCCGGGTAGGCTGACTGAGAAGCTGACAGACCTCGGCGTCCCGACTCCCACCCGTAACTGGATCCTGGATTTCCTGATTGAAAGACCACAGGTGGTGAGGATGGGGAAGAGGGTGTCCACAGAGCGCATCGTCAGCACAGGATTACCACAAGGCTGTTGCCTTAGTCCTAAACTATTCACCCTGTACACACACGATTGTGTCTCCGACCAGGATAATACCCTCGTTATTAAGTATGCGGATGATACCACCATTCTGGGTCTCATTAAGGAGGGGGATGAGTTGGGCTATTTGAGTGTAGTAAATGACATTTGTGCCTATGGTGAGGTGAATAACCTATGCCTTAAAGCAGACAAGACAGGAGAAGTAATTATGGACTTCAGGAAAAATCCACCTCCCCTGCAGCCCCTTACCATCAAGGGGACTGAGGTGGAGAGGGCTGACAGTTACAGATTCCTGGGACTACAAGTAACATAAAATCTGAATTGGACTATGAACACTGCTGCCACAGTGAAAAAAGCCCAGCAGAGATTGTACTTCATCAGGCTGCTTAGAAAAGCTGGTCTGCACTGTCGCCCTCTCACCCAGGTCTACAAAGGATGGATAGAGAGCATCCTCACCACGGGCATTACTGTATGGTATGGAAACACCACACAGACAGAGAGGAAGGCTCTCCAAAGAGTCATAAAGACTGCAGAGAGGATTATTTGAGTCAAAGAGTCATAAAGACTGCAGAGAGGATTATTAGAGTCATAAAGAGTCATAAAGAGTCATAGAGTCATAAAGAGTCATAAAGACTGCAGAGAGGATTATTAGAACAGAACTCCCCTCCATGGACACAATCTACACACAGCGCTGTCAGAAAAGAGCAGAGAGAATTATCAGGGACACATTACATCCAGCTCACTCCCTGCTTATTCACAAAAATTGTACATACAATCTCAGGCACAGATGAGCGGAAAGTATTATCACAAAAAGAACACGGTTTTATAAGAGCTTTTTTCCAGCTGCAGTGAGACTCTTGGCCAAAGCAAAAATGAAATGAACTACTGTGTCCAGGGCCTGTGTAATTTATTAGGGTAACATATCTGTGTAATATATCTGTGCAATACACCTGTGCATCTTATTTATTAATTTACTTATTTTAATGTAACTATGCACTCTAATATATTATATTAATATCGGGTTGTCTTTGGGGGCCTGGGCAATATGCAATTATATTTTTGCAATTTATAAATGAGAATTTACATTTTTAATACTTATTTATAATGTATATGTTTTGTGTGTCCTTTTAAACTTGACTTGACTCTCAGTAACAACCGCACACAAGTTCCTATGTGTGTAAACACAAATGGCAAATAAAGTTCTTAAATCTTGAATCTATCAGGCTGATTTCTGAAAAAAAGAAGAAAACAATGGGCGAAATGGATGAACTACTTTTTATAAAACAGTGATATCATGCAAACTGTGCCACCAGTGTTGATGGTATTAGCTTGTGGCATGAGAGGACTTGTAATATTCAGATGGACAGATATGTTACAGTGCATGATTACTTTAGGTCAATTTGTACCCAAACAATAAGTGAGAAGAACAATGTTGTGAATTCAATGACACCAATGCGTATTAGTGTTTTGACTAGAACAAGGGCAAACAAAATCAACCCAGTTTACTCCCACCCTATAATCTCTTCAAACCTGATAAACATCCCCAAACACAAAATAGTTCTTATAAACGGTGACCTAAATATTCACGTAAATAATAATAATGACAAGTATGCTATGGAATTCATGAACATTCTGCATACTTTTGACCTGATTCAACAGGTGAACATGGAAATACATTGGATTTGGTGATAAAAGGATTACACATACAAAATCTTTCTGTGACAAATGTCTCCCTCTCAGACCACTACTGTGTATTTTATGATGCACACACCTATCTGAAACTAGAGGTCGACCGATTATGATTTTTCAAGGCCGATACTGATTAAAGATTATTGGAAGACCCAAAAAGGAGTCGGAGGAGTTGAGAAGTCGGAATAACCTCTCTTTTCGCCACCGTCTGACTCAACATCAGAAATAGGCTACTTTGAAAACCACGTTTGAGAACACTAGAGACGTACATTCCCTGCTAACATGCATGCCTTTTAATTAAACGTGGAAGTGAAAAAACGTTAACCTGTCTTCTGTGTATCGTTTTGAATAGGCATAGTATTTTATGTGCGCAATGACTGCGTATTGTTGAATGGACAAATTAACCAGCACTCGTTTGGTGCCAGTACCCGATTTTGAACTACTGTTCGCTGATAATGATTAATTATAAATCCCCCTTATTCATCATATGCAACGCAATATAGCTAGTTAACCCTTGTGCAGCATTTTTTTAACAGGTCGTTTTTTCCTGAAAGCCTCGAGGAAAACAGAACGGATAAAAGTTTTGGTTGATAAAAAAAATGGGTACAGTTCTGTGTCGGAACGAAAGCAGTGAACACTAGCGACATATATTCCCTGCTAACATGAATGCCTTTTAAGTAAATGTGGAAGTAAAAAACTGTAACCCGTCTTCTGTGTTTCATTTTGAGTAGGCATAGTATTTTGACAAGTTATATGTGCGCAATGACTGCGTATTGTTGAATGGACAAATTACTTAAACCAGCACTCGTTCGGTGCCAGTCCCTGATTTTGAACTACTGTTCGCTGATAATGATTAATTATAAATCCCCCTTACTCCTGAATGCCTCGAGGAAAACAGAATGGATAAAAATTTTGGTTGATAAAAAATGGGTACAGTTCTGTTGGAACGAAAGCAGTGAACCTCTACTACCCACTATTCTAGACTAATATTATGCTATGTAGAGATTTTCGTTACAGTAAACAGTAATAAATGTGAGAAATAACTATTGTAGAAATATTTAATTGGTATTCTAAAAGAAAGTGGAATGTCCTTCCTTTTAACAATATCTGGAAATGTGTCACGTGTGAATGTCATGTTTAGTATTTTTGAGAAGCTCAAAATAATCTATTGAAGATTGAATTTTTTATTTTACAGACTGAAGTTTATAATTGGAACCAATTGTCAAAATACTGTGAATTTCCAGTTTTGGAGGTCTGGTTTATTTCACCTAAACTGTTGGGTCAAAGGAATGTTTGCTTTTACAATCAGGGGTGGTAAAGCCTCTGGGCCAGGATGAATGTATAGGGTCAACCTTTTGTTTCTGGATTTCTCATTAGTAGACACATGGGGTGTGGGCAAGGGAGAGAATTAGCTTTAGGGTTTGAGACAGCTGCACATTAAACAAATGGGATTTAAGAACAGGAAGAAATATATAATCTGTGGTCAGCAGATGCTGAAGGTTATAGGTCGAGAGTGTAACTGATGTTTAGAGTTGAAGAAAGAAGGAGGTTATCCTGACGAGTCTTAGGAATTTAGACTTCTTGGAGCCAGGAGATAAGCAGGAAATAAGGAGGGTGTTTATTGTTTGAAGTATGGGCCATCCGGGTTTTGGGGGCGTGTTTGCGACAGGATAAAAAAGCTGTTTAAAGATGTATGGATTGTCTTTTTCCAATTTCACCATGGATTAAACCAGGCTCTGTCTAGAAATTAGACAGAGTCTTAATTTGCTCTTCCACAATGACTTGTACATTTATTTCCTCGTTATGGAACAAATTAGACCCGACACTAACAAGTAATTATATGTGATTTTAATTGATCCCATTTCATGCTAGCTACAAACTTACCATGGCTTCTCTGCAATCACTTTTTCCTCCAGACTTGATGCTGCAGCATGGGACAGGTGGACTGCTCACGACAGATGGCCTGGCTACACGCTGTTTCCACGTGATTTTCTATCTAATTGTAACACTAGAGGAAGTGGTTTCTCTCCAAAAAAAGTATCGGCCATTATCGGCGAGCAAAAATGCCGATTAATAATTACTTTGAAAACTCATAATTGGCCATAATTAATCGGCCAGGCCGATTTATTAGCCAACCTCTAGTTTTAACTGTTAACACAATCGTAAACGGAAATTTTGATATTCCCCCTCAAAGTTTTACCAGGTAGAGTAGGCTATACTATTGGAAATCCACAGGCTTCAATTTATTTTATTTAAGCTCTTTCTAAGGTTGTGTAACCTTACACAGACACCATTTATATAGATTGTATAGTGTAGGAAGATAACTTTATTTCCTATATGAAATTTCAAATAGTAATGCCAAGTAATTCGTCCCTCAGCTTTCTTTGTCTAAACAGTTGTTGTCTTAAATAACAAGCCTAATTTCAGACTTCTCAGGCTTTGCGACATATAAAGACTAAATTCAGTTTTTTTTCATATGCTGAAAAAGAAGATATGTTTATTTCTCTATTCTTTAACAATACTAGCATAAGCCAAATGTTTTAATGTGATTAAGATGTTAGAAATTCATTTCTTAACTTGGCAGTAAAACCGAAAATGAAATTTACACTATCTGCCACTCTCTCTAGGATCGGAAAAGTTAGTTTATTTTGCATAAAACAATTAAAATATCTTTGTTATTTAGCTAAAATTCAAGTTTACATATTCAAGATGCGATTTGTAGTTTTTTGTTTTTTACGATTGCCTAAATGTAAGTGGCAGGTCATGTTTGTTTAAAGCAATGATATTGCTAGTTGTAAATACAAATGACCTGCATCGTGCATACAGTACATATTGGACTGATAAGAAACACTTATAGCTATTATTAGTAGTAGTATTATAATTATTGAAGATTTCAACAATTTGGGACAACCCTTCAGTTGACTACTTATAAATTATCCAGTAGTGATATTTATGATTTGTCAATATACAATCACCAACCACTTCATAAGGTACACCTTGCTAATTCCTGGTTAGATCTACATTTGCCATCAAAACTGCCTTAAGCATTCCTGGCATAGATTCAACAAATAATAACCAACATTTAGGATAACTTTTCTGGTGGCAATGAGGACATTCACAAGCTTTCCCTGATGGAATTTGCCCCATTCGTTGCCATGACAGTTCCATTACTTAAAGCATCAAGCTCTCACTGTCTGAACGCAGACAAATCCTATTTGTTTGAACAGTATTTTAAATCGCATTGCCATGTCAGAGATTTCATTGATGTAAAGCTGCACTGAAGTGGATAACGACCCTAAGCACACAGCCAAGAAAATGCTGTATGGTATTTAGTGTAGGAAATTGATGATACAAAAAACATGTTCTGCCTTTTCCTTCGTTGGGAGCAGGCCTGGAATTTTGTCATTTTAGGGGCAAGGCCATTTGGCCTTCGGTGCCAAAAAGTTTTGAGGGCACAAAGGCCACATGCTAGGGCACAAAGGCCATTGAGAGGATTTGGAGCTTCAATTTCTGATAAAAAAACACGCATGACATAAAAAATACTCACTTATTTACAGTTTCTCATTTGCTAACACACAATTTCTGAAACCCTGCTTCAGTTTCTGAAGACATTAGACACAAAACCTCATCTCCAAGCACTATTCACAAAACAGCTCACTCCTCTTGCAAAATTAAACTTTTTGACATGTGCATTAGAGTGCAGAATATTTTTTCAGAATGAGAATGTGTTTAGAGTTTTTGCTGATCAGTCTAAGTGAGATCTGCAAATTGTGTTTTACCATGTAAAATGGTTTAAAGTATTGATATCAGACTGCCCAATTAGCCAAATGAGTTTAGGCAACTGAGTACTTAGTTCATGGGTTTTAGTGTTTTAGCAAAAGAGAAAAACTGTAATATCATAACTTGAATAACATAACTGATATGTTTTTACAAAAAAGTTAAAATATCATGTTGACCTTGAAATTACATTTACACCTGTCTCAAACTATTTATGGATTGTGGGTTTTTTTCATTTCAAAAGATAAACTGAAAGTTTACACCAATTCTGAAAAAGTTGGGCCAGTACGGAAAATGCACAAAAACATTATCAAAAAGAGTCATTTGAAAATTCTATTCACGCTGTACAATATTGAATACACATTATTAACAAATAATGTGATGTTTTACTTTTGTGAACACATTTTTTAAAATATACACTTATTTTAAATCAGATGTCACAATCTGCACTGTGAAGCTCAAACATTCAACTGTATGAATATAAACAAAACACACTTGAGTGGAAGGGGATTTGAAAAGGCAATGGTGTGTGTGTAATCTGATTCATCATCATCACTTGAGGATGGAGATATGGAGATAAATGGAGAAGGACTAGCTGTCAGTGTGTCAGTGTTCAGTCTTGGCCCATATGGTTGAATGTTTGGTCTCAAGAGGCCAGCTGTCCACCATCTTGCCACTGCCTTCTCGCTCTCGTATGGAACAGGGGCACTGGGGCTAATTAACTTACAGTATGTAATACTAAAAAGCACAAACCAGACAGGTGTAGCTAATTGGTTTTTAACTAGTAAGCTAGTAAATTACTGTCAACTCAAGTTAACCTTAAGTGGTATTGGTGTATTCAGGAAAATGGGAAAAAAATTATTTGCCTACAATAAATAGGCAACGGTAATTGACAGTTAACTACATAACATTAAGGCTAGCTAGACATCTAACATTACCTCAGTTAAATCACAAATATAGCTAACATTACATCTCTAAGCTCTTTAAATGTGCAGGTGTATTCTCCCACTTGGAGGTCGGAACTTTCCCACCTACCAGTTGCTCATGCAACTTTAAAACAGACAGGTTTGATTTAGATAAGCACTTAACAAGTCAGTTATATATCAATCCAATATCTATCGAACTAGCTTGCTTACCTAAGTGTATTCTTGTGGTTCAGTCGCGCTCCTGCTAGTGGCTTTGAATTATGCAGTGTTTGGCTGCTTCCAAATTCATCAGATAGCGATGTTGATTGGTCCGTGGTGAAATCATCATTATTGATTTGTCCATGGTTAAATCGTCGTTCTGTGCGAGTACTATGACAGTAGCAGGGGCACTAAGGCCATGTTGGCCGGAGGGCGTACAATAATTTTCAGGGCATCACGGCCAAAGGGAGGGGAAATGACGGCCATGGCCGTCGTGAAATTCCCACGCTGGTTGGGATAGTTGGCTGCCTGAAGAGAACCTACCTGGAGTTTGAATCCAAGTGTATCACAATTGCCAAGAGTATGTCATTTAAACCAGACCCTAGTAGGATTTGTTTTCCTGACTGACCACACACTAACATAGAAAAACCGCACTATTCTACCCTGCAGGTCATGTGTTAAGGTCAATGATGAGTTAAATAAGGTATCTTACTCTGGATCCAAGGTCTTCATTCCCAGAGGACCAAGAAGCTTCTCCTCAGCAATGATTAGGGCCTCCCAGGCTTTCTTCACCGTGAACAATTCAGGAGCCTCGGGGTCAAATTTGAGAACATAATCAAGTGAATACCAAAGAAGGTGTAGCTAAGGGTAGTAACAAGAGTTGAGTTCATATCTAATTTATTTCAAGGTTCTGGAAAAACATAAAAAATATTGTCATGCATGGGCTGACTTGGGCAACTCACCACCACCATAGCAATGCAAAAGTTGGGCCTGAGCTGGTAGTCACACCAGGGGCTGGAAGCGTCATGGCTGTCCTTATAGATGCCCCTCTTGTGGACCATGTCCGCGTGCTTCTCATTAGGGTCATTCTCAATGTTGGACACATAGAAGTTCTTCTCAAAGTTGGCCTGAATCTTATGGTTCCACTCCTCATAGGACACTGCAACCTCCTTACCTACAAAAAGAAAGCATAGCAATACATATGTCTGAGTTCCACAGTTTCAAGTATTTTAAAAAAGTGTATGAGTTTTCATGTGTGTACTGTATGTACTGCACTTACCATCCTTGTGTATTTTCATGCAGCTGTGCGGGAACAGTCCCTTCTTATGGAGGTCTACCAGCCAGCGAACTGCTGACTTACTCAGGCCCACAATCTCCACTGCTGATCCATCTCTGGAGACATGCACAAACAAATTGAAACCGCACACAGGACAAAGAAGCCCTGACATGTGACTGGCACTGCTGCTTCAAATGCTGATGTTTAAGTAGCTCTGCCCAGATTAAAAAACCTCCACTCACTGTTATTTATTCCCACTGGAAATGTCTAACTTGTAGACACAGTTAAGTTAAAAGAACCATAACTTAACCTTTACCCTTACCTAACCTTAACCCTAAACTTAACCCTTACTATAACCTAATGAAAACCGTAACGTTAACCTTAAATAGAATACACATTTGCAGCTAGTTATTCAAAGTTGAGAAATTTTCTTAAGATATGTAACATTTTACAATTTATACATTCACCAGACATCTGACTAATAGTAATTTACACATTCTAGGTAACTGCTAAGTTAAGGAGCACAACTAAATGTTTCAGCCTAAACATCTTCAGATTTGATCCAAAAACCTACTGGTTACTAGTCAGGTGCTATAACCCCTAGGGCTGGCTTTTTGCAAACTATAATAATAGTAAAGTGTAATGAATATCAATTGGTGTAATCAGGGTGGGAAATTAACACCCGCCACCCGCCAAATGCGGGTAGATTTTCACATTGGCGGGTAACTTTTCCCTATCTACCAGCCACTCTGGCGGGTGAATTGTACAACATATGATACGTTTTTTTTCAGCTACTTTAAACATTACTTGTTTTGGATTGGAGATAAATGCGTTTGACAAAAATGCGGAAGCTTACTCATTAACAAAGAAAGATACACTTCTGTCGAGGTGCATATTTGATTGGTTTTCGCGGAGCTAGTCTGTGAGAACTCCAGCCTTTAGCTGCGGTACCATAAACATAGTGCGGTAAAGAAGAAAAACAAATAAATTTAGTTCCCAGTAGTAAGCCCGAGTAAACTAGATTAAGTCAATATAGAAAATGTCAAAGACAAAACGTGTATAATTACAGATATGGGGAAGTTGATGTGATTATGATACGATTTTATGTTATCGAAAAAATAAAATCACACACACACAGCACGGAATTCTAAATGCTCATTGGATGATTCAGTTGTCATTCAAGTCACTCGTTTAGTCTGCAATATTGATTGGGAAAACGAGAGCGGCGTTAATCAGAATCCAGAGACATTTACATGCGCAATGTCCCACTTCTCAACTGTAACTTAGATTATTAACAGCGGATTCTAATTCAAGTATCTTACATCTCCATAATATGGTTTCTTATTATATTTAATGTTGTAAGATGTTTCGTTTCATTATTGAAGAAGCACTTGCAACTTTGATGGGTGATTATTGGGGGTCAGATGGCTCAGTGGTTATGGACTCGGACTAGTAGTCAGAAGGTTGCTGGTTAGATTCCCTGCTGTGTCAAATGTTGTTGTCCTTGGGCCAGGCACTTCACCCTAAATTGCTCCAGGAAGAATGCCCCCGTGCTTAATGTACTGTAAATCAGTCTGGATAAGACTGTCTGCTAATCATCTAATCATTTAACCAATGCTTCAATATTTTTATTAGTAATCCCAGATGTTTTCCAAACAGATTATTAGAAAATGAATTTACAAATGTGTAAATATTGTGGTGTTCGTCAGGTGTTACAACACCAAAGTTTTACACCTCTCAAAGTTGATACTGCCTACTGTTGCATGAGTAATTTAAAAGTAGCTGACTAAAATATGGTAGTTGGACATACAATTAGCAGACAGATTAGCACAATTTTTCAATCATGTTAAAAAATATTCATCTCGGACTTGTCTTCACTAAATGTCCCTTTATTAATTGACCTATATTAATAACAGATGTATTCATCGTGAATTTAATGTATTGAAGCAATATAGAATATACTAGTGTGTTGAAATTTTGGCATCAAAAAAGTTAATTTCCCACCCTGGGTGTAATATTTTAACAAAACTCAACAGCTAAAGTATGCAAAAGTAATCCATGACGTCCAAGTATTGTTTTGGAACAATGTGCTTTGGACTGATGAAACAAATATTTCACTCTTTGGCCACAACCAAAAAAGCTAGCTATTTTCAACCTAAAAAGGTTGAAGCATTTCAAATGTATTATTATGGTGTTGTGTTGCAGTTGGTCAAACTGGTAAAGGGTGGAAGGAAGAATTTAATCAACTAAATATCAACTAATTCTACAAGTTATTATCCAAAATTAATTCAGAACATTGAAGCTGAAAATAGGTTGTATAATGATTCAAAAGATACATAAAAGAAAAAAATATTTAGAAGAAGGTAGAACAAAAGTATTGAAATGCAATCTCATTCTCCAAAATTGAACATTATAAAACAATCTGTGGAGAAATATCAAAGATGCAGTTTGGAAGACATCAACAAGGAAGAGTGGGAAAAAAGACTAATAGCATGGTTATGCAAACTCCTAATTCAGCAAAATAATTCAGGGAATATCAAGAAAAAATATTTGATTAAAATTAAATACTAGTCTTTTCAAAATCAAGTTTATTTTCTTGAACTTGACAATGAACTGACATTCATTTTTATTATAGTGAACTGAAAATTACCAATTGACCTTGCTCATCAAACAACACGTTCCAATCAGATCTGGCTTGTGCCTGGATTAGCAGCATCCTGACTGAGCCAAAGTAATACATGCCAAAGGGATGAACTCTGATAATTCAGATTAAATCAACACTTTTTTAAATATTCCCCTTATAAATATACATATATATATGTATATTTATAAGGGGAATATTAAAAAAAAGTGTTGATTTAATCTGAATTATATAATATAAACATTTACATATACACATGAGAGGCCGTTTAGGCGATAATTCATACTTGGTCTCACATACAACACCATAATCTCACATGTATACCATTATACTCTCACATGTATACCATTATACTCTCACATATATGCCATTATACTCTCACATTGATACCATTATACTCCCACATATATACCATTATACTCTCACATATATACCATTATAATCTCACCAAGCTGCTTGCCTATTGTCATGTAGCCCATCCCAGCCTTGTGCAGGTCTACAATTTTATCCCTGATGTCCTTACACAGTTCTCTTGTCTTGGCCATTTTGGAGAGGTTGGAGTATGTCTGAATTTGTGTGGACAGGTGTCTTTTATACAGGTAACGAGTTCAAACAGGTGCAGTTAATACAGGTAATGAGTGGAGAAAAGGATGTCTTCTTAAAGAAAAATTAACAAATCTGTGAGAGCTGGAAATCTTACTGTTTTGGTAGGTGATCAAATACTTATGTCATGCAATAAAATGCGAATAAATTTTTTAAAAAATCATACAATGTGATATTCTGGACTTTTGTTCTAGATTCCGTCTCTCACAGTTGAAGTGTACCTATGATGAAAATGACAGACCTCTACATGCTTTGTAGGTAGGAAAACCTGCAAAATCGGCAGTGTATCTGTATACTACCCACTGTATATCCACACACACACACACACACACACAC
>JACXGM010020952.1:0-17517 GCA_016801145.1 Umbra pygmaea | reverse complement strand
ACAGTATAGTATAGTTATAGGTCACTATGTAAAGTACACCTGAGCTGTGGTACAGTATAGTATAGTTATAGGTCACTATGTCAAGTACACCAGACCTGTGGGTACAGTATTGTGTAGTTATAGGCAAGTTTATTTGAAGTACCTTGTTGTTGTAGTGATCCCCGCTTACAGCGATGGGGTACATGACAAACTTGCCACCATGGTCGTCACTAGGGGCACAGAATTGGATGTTGTCAGGGTCGTGCTCTGCCCCAAAGTTGTGGCCCAGCTCGTGGGTCGTCACCAAATCTGCTTCCTGGTAGCGGTGAAAAACACACCCACGTTTAATGAAACGACTAAATAAAAGAGGATAAGGAGTGACTTGAAGATGGTCTTGGAAGCTCTATATCAGTAATATCATCACATGCTGCCAGTTCAACACATGACATAACACAACGTGCCTGCAGAAGGAATGCCTCAGACTTACATCCATCACATGCATGTCATTATACAACAGCTTAAACCCTCATCTTGACCGAGTGCTACCTTGGGGCACGTTGACCTAAGACTAGGGATGCTCATATTGACGTTTAACCGTTAACCGAAAGTAAAACATTTGACCGATTAATACCATCAGTTAAACGTTTAGAAGTTTTTTTACGTATATATAGTCTATATTTGTTATATCACGTGGCATGTTGACACGCGCAACCAGAGTCTGGCGCTTTGTTTTGAAAGGTGGGGAGATATAGGTAATGAGGGAAATATACCAGCTGCCTGTTTTGCGTCTGCAACGCATTCTTCATTTAAAATACAACCCTTGGACATTTATGATGACTGTGATATTAAACTTGCACTTTCATTTTTTCATGTACAGAAACGTATAACGCTATCGTATTGGGAAGCATATATTTTATTGCCTATAATTCATCATGCTCCTGATGCATTATAGCCGATAAAATAATGTTACCTTAAAAACAACACACACAATGATTGACAACACACACTTTATTTTCATTTCAATGGAATGGGTGCGCTTGGCAGATATTGTATAGTTCGTAACATAACGCATAGCAAGCGTTATCAACATTTTGTTTTGTGTTAATGAAACATAGCCCTTATTTGAAGTAGGCCTCCTGTAACCAAAAACCTTGTTCCAGATTGTCACTGACTGTTTTCATTCTATAATTTGACAACTCGGTAAACACTGCATCAAGGCTACTTTCCTTTTATTGACAACAGAAAGTGAAAACGTCTGCGACAAATTTTCTGCTACAATATTTTAATTGGTGTGGACTTTACGCCAGTGTAGTTCAAACATCAACACATCTTTAGTATGAAACTAATTAGTTTCAACGTATCGTTTAGTGTGGACTTTGCACCCAAGTGAATACGCAAAGCTGGTGCACCCGGCAGCTGTTGTTGATCTGTTCTGTATGCTGTTTAGACATTAAAACAAATCCGCGAAAAAAGAATGTATGTATATTTAACGGGTTACAGACACTCGTCAATGTAATATTTTATTTAAAGCCAATTGAATCTTATAATCTTGTCAGTTAATGGTTAAGAATCGGATAACGAGTTGTGGTTGTCAGTCGGGAAAATTACCCGAAATGAGCATCCCTACCTATGACCCACAAGAAGGTCATGAATTACACAATGCAGGGACTTGTGCTTACACCATAGAGACACATGAATATACCTCCATACTCAATAGAAACCTACTTTGGTCAGGATGGTTTTGCCATAATTCTTGGTGCTGGTTAAACCAGTGTTGAGGTAACTGGGTGTCTTCACAGAGTTGGATGGATAATAAGCTGCAGATAGGGAGAAATAAAGAAGAAACAGACTCGAAATAAAGATGCAAGCTTTTGTATTTATCACACCTTTATCAGAACACGTTATGAAAAAGATAATGGTCAATAATAAGAAACTCAGCCTTACGTTTGGGGCAGAGTCCCCCCAGAGCCTGGGCCTTAGAGGGGGCTACATAGGCCAGGCCCAGCGTCCCCTCATCAAAGTCCTGGTAGGTGAACAGATGTGCCAGGCACACGGTGCTAGCATTACCAGCGATATCGGAGCTAAATTTCTGGAGAATAACACAGTAAAAATGTTATGTTAGGAATAAAACTATACTAACCATCTCTTCTACTGATGTGGCAATGTCAAGCTTACTTACTGTATGCCCTTTCAAAGTAGCATCCATATATTCACAAAAAAACTAAAATGTTCAATGACAAGCACATTGTAAGGGCTACACTATGTAATACTGTCTTGTTACAGTAGAACATTGTAGAAATGACAAACCTAGACTGAGCAAACTGCATAACAATATAGCACAATACAGTACAAAGCAGTACTATAGAGTACAGCAAAGTGCAGTACAGCAGAGTGCAGTACAGTAGAGAACAGTACTAGAGTAGAGTGCAGTACAGTAGAGAACAGTACTACAGAGTAGAGTGCAGTACAGTACTATAGAGAACAGTACAAGAGTACAGTAGATTGCAGAAAAATAGAACAGTACTTTAGTGTAGTACAGTAGAGAACAGTGCAGTACAGTAGAGAACAGTCCTATACACTGTGTGCACAATTATTAGTTGAATTAAATTATTATTGAATTCTTGATATATTTTATCATTGAACAACTACAGTGCTCTCAGTCAATCCAAAATGTAAATACACCTCAAACCTGAATAGTTAAGAAAGTAAAGGTGAGGATGTGTGCACAATTGTTGGGCAACTATTAGTGTGCAGAATAATTATGCAATGAAATGAAAAACTAAAAGTTTCCAATCTCACTTGTTGATTTTCATTTGTTAAAGTGAGAATAATAAACAACTCAAAATTTACAAATAAACATTTCTGACATTTCAAAACAAATCAGTGACCAATATAGCCACCCTTCTTTTCAATAACAGTCATAAGCCTTCCATTCATGGAGTCTGTCAGTTTCTTGATCTGTTGACAATCAACTTTTTGTGCAGCAGCAACCACAGCCTCCCAGACACTGTTCAGAGATGTGTACTGTTTTCCTTCACTGTAAATTGACCATTTAAGAAGAGACCACAAGTTCTCAACAGGGTTTAGGTCAGGTGAGGAAGGGTGCCATGTCATTATTCTTTCATCTTTAAGGCCTTTACTGGCTAGCCACGCAGTGGAGTACTTCGATGCATGTGATGGAGCATTGTCCTGCATAAAAATCAAGGTCTTCTTGAAAGATGCAGACTTTTTTCTCTACCACTGCTTGAAGAAAGTGTCTTCTAAAAACTGGCAGTAGGTTTGGGAGTTGAGTTTGAATCTATCTTCAACCTGAAAAGGTCCAACTAGCTCATCTTTAACAATACCAGCCCGTAATGTACCCCACCTCATGTCTGAGTCGAGGTGGAACTCTATGCCCGTTACTGATCCAGCCTCGGGCCCAACCATCTGGTCCATTAAGAGTCACTCACATCTCATCAGTCCATAAAACCTTTGAAAAATCTGTATTCAGATATTTCTTGGCCCAGTCTTTGTTTCAACTTTGAGTCTTGTTCAGTGGTGGTCAGGTTTCAGCCTTCCTTACCTTGGCTATGTCTCTGAGTACTGAACACCTTGAACTTCTGGGCACTCCAGGTAGGTTGCAGTTCTGGAATATGACAGCACTGGAGGATAATGGGTTCCTGGTAGCTTTACGTTTGAGTCTTCTCAAATCTTTGGCAGTTAATTTGTGTCTTTTTTTCACAACACGTTTCTTGCTAACATGTTGACTATTTACAACAAAACATTTGATGGTTCTCTGATCAGGGCCCATTTTCTTAGCAACTTCACGAGTGCTGCATCCCTCTGCAAGACCTTTTACAAGTTTTTTTACAAGACTTTTCTGAGTCAGTTAAATTTATTTTTTGGCCCATTTTGCCTGAGGTACAAAATCTGCCTAATAATTATGCACACCTTGATATAGGGTGTTGATCTCCTTAGGCCACACCCTCCTGTAGAACACAAATACACATCATCTGATATGCTTAAATCCAATAAGCATTCCAGTTTAAACAGCTTGGAGTTGGAACATATACACAATATTGATGATATGGTCAAAATACTGACTTGACTTATAATTGTGCACACAGTGTAGAGTACAGTATAGAGAAAAGTAGGCCTACTACAGAGTACAGTAAACAAGAGAACAATACAGTTACCTGCAGTACAGTAGAGAACAGTACTGAACACTAGAGAACAGCAATGTTCAGTAGATTGCTGGCAGTAACAATGTCTCACCTCCAGCAGCTTCTTGACATCCCACACCTCTTTGCCTTGAACAGGACTTCCCTTCATGTTGTAGTGGCTCCAGCCATTCACTCCCTCTCTAGGAGCGCTCGTCGGCTCTTTGTTGATGATGATCTATAACCAGCACAGTACATCTCCTCACCAACTTAGTACAATCAGTTAAGGTTGCAGTGCACACTACATGACCCAGAATGCTCTGTACGAGGAGGTTAAAGGGCAGGAAGAAACACACGTGGACTGCGACATAACCATCCGATGAGAGTTTCACAGAAGACACACAGGCCTGCCATTCATTACCAGAGCCAGGGGAACCAATCGGATTTTCCAAATTCAACAAAGGGTACTACAGACACACACACCCAATCAACCAGATGACCTCTGACCTGTTGGATCTGTACACCGTATCCTGTGAACTCATCGTCCCAGGTGGTATTCCGAAACATGTCGTCCACTCTGTCAATCAACTCAATCTGGAGGAACCATGAAAGACTGGACTTAAGATATACCAGACAATAATAATAATAATAACAACAACAACAATTAAGTAGTAATAAAATTATGTTAAATGAAAATAATAACTAACAAAATGACCCACCGCCCATCATCCAGGCTAGTACGGAGGTAGTCAAACAGAACGGAGCGGGTAGTCCACAGGTGTCAAACCGGTTCCACAGAGAACCTAGTGTATGCAGGGTCGGCATTACCTTGTACCTGACTTAATGATTAGGTCACTGACTGGTTAGGATCTCCCCTCATATGGTAGTTTAGATCTTAATTAGGCACGAATTGACAGTAAAGACCCCTGACCTGCAAACACTAGACCCTCCGTTGAACTGGTTTGACACCTGTGGTTAGTCAGAAGGTAACCATGCCGACAGGAGGGGGGCAGTCTGTCCTCACCAGGTAGTTGAGGGTGATGCTCTCCTCTCCACGGCCCATGTGGTTGAAGAAGCGGTAATCAGCCACCAGGAGGAGAGGACACGTGTTCTTCTTGTGGTTGTGCGTGGCCCTCTTCTCTCTGTACAGGGACTCTATGGAGGAGGAGTAAGGGAGAAGAGGGAGATAAATAAATGACTGTAACAGGTGGGAGAATGAGCTTAGGAGACAAGTCTGTCAGTTTCTGTTTGATGGTTTCGTTAAAGGGGCATTGTGCAGAATTTCACACAGTGAGAATGGAACTACCTTCTCTTTCAGAGATCTGTACTAACTGTGTCGACATTGAAAAAATATGAACAATTAATTCAAATGGGACAATGATTTTTCTACACTATGCAGTGCCATTTCAACAGGAATTAAAATTAGGACTTTAAATGCAGTATTTACAGCGTTTGTAAACTGATCACTTGAAAGAGAAAGTAGCTCAGGTTTTACGGCTCTAAGTCTACAAATAGCACCTTTATAATGTTGTTTTGGGTTGTTCTTGCGCTGATTATAAACTGTATACAGGGGTTTCCACAATGAAAATAAAAAAAGACATGCTTAGGCCTAACTGGTGAATGCCTCCTACAACAGAGGGAGACCAGCAAGCACCTCCTACAACACAGGGAGACCAGCAAGCACCTCCTACAACACAGGGAGACCAGCAAGTGCCTACTACAACACAGGGAGACCAGCAAGCGCCTCCTACAACACAGGGAGACCAGCAAACTCCTCCTACATCACAACACAGGGATACCAGCAAACTCCTCCTACATCACAACACAGGGATACCAGCAAACACCTCCTACAACACAACACAGGGATACCAGCAAACGCCTCCTACAACTTAGACTTCTCATTAATTGTAACACTTGGTCTGCTGAGATGCTTCCCCACACAACGTCTTGAGCGCCTTCTGATTTCCCTCAGGTCATTGTCATGCTAATGAAAAGAAATAAGACCTTTATATAATACCCTGTTGCCAGCCTATGTATAGAACATAGATTTTAGACATGAAAGATTTTTATTCATTAAAAACCTGTGTGGATGGATAATGTCCACCTGCCCACCTCCAGAAGTCCTCCTGCCTACCTTCTAAACGTGGCTGCACATACACGGCACTCGACCGGCGCTCAGATGCGAGAGCAATTAGCCCCTCTGTCGGAGGTTACAACTAGCATCTGGATTTGTGTTGCGATTCACCCAGAAGAATGGCTAGTCGCTACCAGCGGATGGCCCCAAAACACAGCATGAGGTCAGCTAGCAATTTGAGGTAAACTGGACTGCAAGCCAACGCAAGCCCAATCGATGTGGTATGCACTCGCCTTTTTACAAAAGAATTGCGAGAGCACACCACATAAAAACGTTTTTATACACTACACCTTTGGATAAGGTGGCCTCTTACATTTCTGACATAGGCACTGATAAATACACACGTGGGGTGTCTCCTATTCTGTGTGTGACCTTAGTTTCCAACTACAAAAGCTCTCAGCATAGATCGGTCACACAGGGAGTTGAAACAGCTAATCGAAGGTGATGCACTCTCATACTTTAAATTTATCTTTGGAGAAAAGGGGGGTGATGCATACCATTGACAGTTGGGGGTGAAAGGTTCTGAAATGAGTGTTCCACCGTCACAGACAAAAAGGTGCACAGAAATCCTGACCAATCACAGCACACAATCTTCCAGGCAAACAAAGAAAAAGAAACTCAACACACAAAAAATCCATGTGCGCAAACTGTTAATTCCTGTGTAGTGCCTTGTTGTCGAAAAGCAACCCCTCCCCCAAAATGAAATAAATTGACAATCTAGGTGACGCAAGTCACCATTCACCCAGTTTTCACTAGAAGCATAAATTCAAGGTTACCCTGATGTGGCTCCTTGCTACTGGTTGTCTCTGGCAGCAGGTTCTCAGCCCCAGTGTGGATGTAGCCACACACCTTGGGTGAAGCCAGGCGGCTTAGGTTCCGGATGTCCTCGGAGCGGTAAACCAGCACACGGCCATCGAACGGGGCCTCCACGAACCTCCACAGGGGCTGGGAAGATGGAGATGGGTGAAGACAGAAGGATGAGAGGAAGGAATGGAATGAGAGAGAAAGGTGAGACGAAGAAAGAAAGTGGTGAATGAAAGGGAGGAAGGAGAGGATGTACGGCTGATGTATAGATCTGATATTTTCAACTAAATGTTTTGGCATCCGTTTCCTCAGCAACAGTTCTACCACACGTGTCCAATTTCTGCGGTGCTCCTAGTTTAGGAGGTCATTTTCTGCGGTGCTCCTAGTTTAGGAGGACATTTTCTGCGGTGCTCCTAGTTTAGGAGGACATTTTCTGCGGTGCTCCTAGTTTAGGAGGACATTTACCTCCACGTTGTACTCTGCCTCGTCTGTCAAGATGTGCGCCGAGAACTCATCACCATCCATGTGTGCTTGTACCCGGGAGTTCTCCTCTCCTACACACACACACATTCTTTTAAGGGATTTTACTTACACACACATACGCCTGTTGACAGACAAACACCCTGGTCACTCACCTACGAGATGTCCAGTGAAGTAGTTCTGCAGCTGTACGTCATAGCGCTTCTCAATTCCTTTGTCATCTACAAACACAGCTTTGAAATCCTCAGTGAACAGGTTTGTGTTTGTCGTCAAGTAAAGCTTGAAATGTCTGAGGAACAAATCAGATACGTTTATTAGTGATATTAGTGACGAACACTGGGAATGTAAAGATTTTGGTTCATTAAAAGTTGAACACAGGGGGGGTCCATGTGGCGTAGTGGGCTAAGTCGCTTCCTTGCAGGACAATCTATGTCATGATAGTCAGTGGTTTGAGCCTGACTATGGCTTCTCCGACTTTGCCTGGAACAAAGCAGTAGGCAGCGCAAATTGGCATTGCCCTGCCTGGGATTTGGGATAAATAAATCAGATTATCTACCTTGCCACATCGCTCTTTAGCGAATTCTCGTGTGCAGTTTATGCGCGTGTAAATTAAATCGCAGAAGTATAGTTGGTGAGCGTAATCATCCCGTGCATTATCTGACGAAAGGCTTCCGTGTTGGTTGAGCAGTGCGAAAAGAATAGGCCAGCTCTGCGTCTTGTGGTTGGATGTAGTACACCTGTCGAGCACCCCTCACCATGCCTGTCGAGGGGGGTTTAAGGTCCTGCCTACAAGGCAGGTTTGGAGGGAAATTGGAAAAGACCAATTGGGAGGGGAGAAATATGGGGAATGGAAAATTGTTTAAAAAAATTCACAAAAAATATATTTTGCAAAAACTAGGTGAAAACAAAATGGTACTGGTCAATGATTGGTTGGCATTTCACATCAGTGAAAAAAATCGGACAAATGCACACTACTCATTAGGCCCAGCAAATTAATGTGTGCCCTTGTTAATTGAGGCAGGAACCTCCTTGCGACCTACTGTACCTCCTCAGGGCAGTGAAGCTGACGAGTCGCTCCAGCTGTGATTCGGTGTTCACATCCCTCTTCCTGACTGAGTGTTGGAGAAGGCCAGACACGGGCAGCACCTCAAAGTCAGTCAGCAATGTGCTCAGAGCCTCTGGACGGAGGAGAAATCAGTCAAGAGTCAGAGGAACAGACAGACACACCTGTTCAATTCATACAGGGCCACAGGTGTCACAAACCACTGTCCTGGAGATTTATTTGTGTTGCCAAGCAACAATCACACCTAATTAATATTCCAACCACGGCCTCCTGACTGGCTGAATCCGATTTCCCCGGTTGGTTGCTAAAGACCACTGCAGGGCTGCCTGTGTGGCCATCCAGCCGTGACGTGCCACAGAGTAAAAGCTAAGCCTAAAATTAGTTCTCCCCATTAATGTTTCAGAAGACTAGAACAGCCAAAATTAAAGTTATTCGTTTCCTGTTGAAAGCGAAATCCTGTAGTTAGTTCCTGCTTAAAACATGTCTATTTTCAGTGTAAAGCCACACATATCTGCACACACTCCACACAGCTTACAAAAAGATGGAACACAGTCTCCCAGGGCTAGTAAATGGCAATTTCCAAATTAACAGTCTTCCAATTGTTTGTAATACGTCAGCCATTTTCAATGATAATCTAACCTGTAACAAGCATAATAAACAAATAGGTTGTTGCTTAAGATGCATCTTTGATTGAAAGTTTAATGTATTTGAGTCCTCAGCCATGCAAACGCAGTTCTGTAATACAGTTGAATGCATACACTTTAATAATAAAGCACTGTTTGTACATAACAAACATAATAATATGTATACGTAACACGTATATTGGCTGGGCGATATGGCCTGAAATGAATATCTCAATATATTTTGTAGCTTTGACTAACGATATATATCTCGATTCTCGATATTTAGTCATTTTAAAAGTTTGGAAAATGTGTACACATATGTAAAGAAAAAAACATTGATTTTCTTTATTGAAATTAACAAGTGAAGAATTGTACTTTGTCAAAGAAATGTGAAAGACACAGACATTGTTTTGGAACATTTACCAATCTATGTCAATTTAAAATATTAAAATGTATTTTAGTAAAAGAAAAAAAAAATAGAATTGCTTTTGGCTTAATGATTTCCTTAATTTTTTGGTCAAACAAGTATTTGCAGATTACAAAAAGTAGCCTTTTCACTAACGATACGCTCTGCAGAAATGTATCCACTAGGTTAAAAAAGCAATACAGGCCAATAAAAACAAAGGGTGATACGATTATACAATCTATGATTTGATATATGTCATGCTCCCATATCACTTGTGCCTGGGTCAGTGACAAATAAGGGTTGGTATGATGTCCAAATCGAAAATATGCTTTGAACTTGTTAAAACAACATGTTAGATGTTTGTTTAAATGTATAATTTATATTTCTGTTGGTGTCATAATATTTTATATGACATTTCTACCATTTTTAACCAACTAAAGAATCACAGTTCCATTAAATTGTCAATGGAGTAACCACAAAAGCACAACAATTATTAAATAATTCACACTCCTAGAAGTTATACAAGTGTACTGATGAAAATAAGTTATTTATTATGAAATATCATGTTGAAGTATATTTAAAATATTTAAATTCTTAACTTAGATAACATGGGTTTTTGTTGTACTGAGCAAGTCAGTATGCCATAGACATGAATGTTTTCTCTCTATTCTTGGGTCAGTTGGTTTAAAATAATTTTAAATTTCATTTTTACAGTGTAGTAAAGTGCTAAAATCATATTCGTAGTAAATATTTTGGTTACACCAATTGACCATACAATCTTTACCAATAATAACAAGCAATTGACACATGAAATTGATTGAAAAATCATGGAGTAAAATTATTTAGGTATATATAGCTTTGCCCTGTGTTGATGGGAAGATAGAAATTAATTATTTATTGTTTAAAATGCTATCATGAGTCAGAAGTTTAAAATCACAATGTGGCAAATGTTGCCGCATCTACATGCACATGTTGAATTACTAATGTAAATTCAACATGTAGGATATATTACACTAACAAAATAAGTAAATAAATATTATTTGGATTGCATTTAGAAATAAATATTATAAACTGATACATTTTCTTTGTGGAACAATTGAACAGCACACAGCAGCTCATTCGAGGGAAGAAGACACAGTCAGCTTGGCAAATGCAGTTGGAACAAAACCACTGAACGCTGTGTGAGGTCCAATCGTTTTGTTTGCAGTTCTTGCTTTTATAGTCTGCCAAAGTTCTGTGCTTACTGTGGGCCAGAAGCATGCAGAGATTGATTAGAAATAATAGTGTAATGATAGTGTTGGAGGTCTAATGATTGGAACAAGTTTCAAGAAGCATATGGAAATTAATGGGTGAAAGCACAGTAATGGCGCAATGGCCCATAGACTTTCGCATATTCTCATAGATATATTCACCTACACTTCATTATGTAATTATTTGGACTGTCTTACTTGTAATTAAATGTACAAATGTGTAAAAGACATGCCGCTCATTTTTTCTGTCCCTGAGGTTTGAACAACTTTAGAAATGTGAAAGTCATAATAAAGTTATATTTTACTTTAAAATATATTTTTTCTTTGGGCCCCTTTCTTGAAATGCCTGATTTTATTAAGTTTTGAGATAATATTGAGAGAATAATGGCAAAATTGTCTAAATGGTGTTACCATAAAAATGCAGCACCAAGAATATAAGTTGTTGAAAAAATGTGTAATGATGTTATAAACAGCCTCTGAAATACATTGGCATAATCTTAAACATGTATTTTTTAATACCAAATAATAATAGAGAAACATGGCAGTTCTGAATATTTCCATTAACATGGGGAATAATGTCTGCCAAGTCAAACGTCTGGTATGTCTACTGGTGTAACTACCCTTTTTGGAGCCATTTTGAAAAATGTTAAATGTGAAATTAAAAACCAATTTCATTTATAGATGTTTAAGTTCTTTTTAGATTATATTTCAAGCTGCACAGTATATTATCATTTTAATCATTATAACAACAACAATCATTTTAATCACTTTATTATTATTAATATATTATAATAATTAATATTATTAATAATATCTATAATAATAATAATAATAACAATAATAATAATAAACATTACAAAAGTAGAACTATTCTCCATAACTTGATCAAGTTAATCTCATAGAGAAAGAGGTCCAATGGTGTAACCTGGTTGCACCACTTGACATTTAAAATTGAAACCAAAATTTGCAGGCATTATTGTGGGTGACTATGTAAACACTTGACCTTGGTTTGAAGATTTAAAACTATTTTTCATGTTAATTTGAATATTTTATGATAATTTATGTTTATTAACATTTTATTGAGGTCATACCATTTGACATGTATTCTAATCATACCTGACCATGACCTGAAAATGTTTTATTTTGACAAATTTTAGAGAGTTACTAACCTTGCCTTGTGGCAGTTGGGGTGTTCAGGGGTCATTCTGTTTGACATCACATCCTTTCACATGATCTTCTGGCTCAAACGTTTCAAAATGGCTCCAAAAAGGGTGGTTAGACCAGTTGACATACCAGGCATGATTCCCCATGTCAATAGAAATTCAGAAATGCCATGTTTCACTTTTATTATTTGGTATTAAAAAATACTTGTTTAAGATTATGCCAATGTATTTCAGAGGCTGTTTAGAACATCATTACACATTTTTTCAACAACTTCTATTCTTGGTGCTACATTTTTATGGTTACACCATTTAGACAATTTTGCCCTTATTCTCTCAATATCATCTCAAAACTTAATAAAATCAGGCATTTCAAGACAGGGGCACAAAGAAACAGATATTTTTAAAGTAAATTATAGCGTTATTATGAAATTCTCTCATTTTTAAAGTTATTCAAACCTCAGGGACAGAAAAAAAATGAGCAGCACGTCTTTCACCCGCCTACATTTGCGTCTTTACATATAAGATTTGCTCAGATTTTGCTGCTCTGTTTTTATTTAAAAATGATCAAGAAAAAATAATGTTACTCTGCTAGAACCACCAGCTTTTTAAATTCTCTTTTACGCACTCCCGTTCTACTGCGTGATCGTGTCTCAGGTGATGGTAAAGTATCGTCGTGCGAGTAAGCTACCTCTGGCAGCAGGTTTTACTGCAGTTATGCATGGACAGGAACGTCTTATTATGTTAAGCATTCAATCTAAAAAAAATCTAAAGTATATTATTTTTACACTTCAATGTTAACCTTCATTAGATTGACTGCCCCTTTAAGCTATTTAATGTAGATGGGCAAGGCTGTTTGAGTGATAATGGATGTGTTACTTTTACATGCATTTAACCCTGACCAAGGACCGCTGTGCGTAAAGGGGCTCTACAGAAACCGCGACGCAGGGATGTTTTTTTAATGTGAGCGGGAAGAAACAAATATGGGCGCAGAAAAACATATTCAACTAGCACGATAGACATTTTTTATATCCTGCTCAAAACTAAACTCGAATATACCGCCAAAACTCGATATAATCGCCCAGCCCTAATAGAGATTGCTAAGACATGTGACCATGTGGGCGGCAACGTCATCAAAACGCAAAGAATTAGGGGTATATTTGGCCAGTTTATATGGGCTGCCATAGCAGGCTAGTGTTCTGGCATGAAAATAATGAAAACTTAGCGTGAAAAACAGAATTCTACAAAATGCAGTGGGCTAAAACAAAAAATTTTGGACCATACCGCCTCAAACTAAATCGTAATGCAAAGAAGAGATGTGACGAGAAAATAAAGGGAATGAAAGGACTGGATCCTTACGAGCATAGCGACTGGTCAAGCGCCGGCGGGACGTCAAGATGTTGGCTGTTGCCCAACTTCCAGCAACCATATATACAACTACATGATATTAAGTGCTAGTGAAGGTTCGAATTACTTGGGAGCTCACATGAAGGCAGTAAAATCATACACCTGTGGGGGTCTCTTAAAATCATCAGCACTATTATTTAGATCACAAAAAATTCACTTTTTCTTTAATATAGATCACGACATTTATGTTAATAAACAGCCTAAAAGAAACATGTTTTCCAAAAGAACGCATTAGGTTTATGCTACTGCTGAGCGCAAATGTTATGTAAATAACAAAGGATACCAAACCACTTAGAAGAGCCCATTCTTTGCCACGAGGACAACAAAATCATACCATCAGTATTGCAACAGGGTGATATAAGGTGGTTTGTAATTATTGTTGTTTCTCTACTCCTGTATTAATAAACGATGAACTCAAATGAATGGAGTCCAATGTTAGGCTATTTATTTATCTACACATGCCGCGCCTACTTAAGCTACTTTTCTTAAGAGACTCCCACAAAGATGAAATCATAATTCGAATCCAGGTGTTAATACATACACACACAAAGTTTTCAGTAACTTCAAGTCACTGCAGCAGGCAGGCCCAGGTCTTTTGTACAAATGGATGGGTCCAGGACCTGGAGATTGTAAATGTGGGGAAGAAAACTGTCGTCCGTTCAAAGGAATGCTAATGATTTAAGCACCACACTGCTCGATCTCTCATCTATTTGCATGCATTCAGAATTAAAAATAACAACGTAACTTACTAAAACCAACACATCATGCATAAGTTAAATGGTAAATTGTGAAAACTTTGACTTGTTTACTGGGTCTTACTAAATGCGCTTTCTAGTAAAACACTGTTGGAGCTATTGGTGCATGAGCCTGTTAAATAAAAGATATTAAGACTGTTGAAGAGAAAGACAGTTAGCGTGGGCGCCTTAAGTTGGTGCCGCGGATTCCCACAATGCTTTGCAGGAATATATCATGATGATCACACATTAGCAATATATGGATACCCCTACTAAGTATGGAGGTCAGGTGTTTCAACCACACCCATTGCTTACAGGTGTATAAAATTCAGCACATAGCCATGAAATCTGTATAGACCAACATTGGCAGTACAACAGGTTATACTGAAGAACTCAGCATTTATATGTGGCACTGTCAGAGGATGCCACAAGTTGATTAGTGATAGTTCAGCCCTACTAGATCTGCCGCTTTTAAATTTAAGTGCTATTATTGTGAAGTGGAATTGTCTAGGAGCAATAACAGCCCAGCCACTGAGTGGTAGACCATGCAAACTCACAGAGTGTGGGCGCTGAGTGCTGATGTGTAAAAATCACCTATTATCTGTGTAATAAGGTACTGGTAGGGCTGGGCAATAATTCAATATTTATCATTATCGAATTTTGGAAAATAATATCGAGAAGAATATCCCATATCGACATATCGCGATAACAGCTGGTTTTGTTCTGAAACAAAGAAACATCCAACAAATGAGGAGTATTTCATATTGCTTGTAGTTCAGTTATACCTGAAACTTCTAAACATAAATATAACACGGTCAATACATTTTTTTGTATGTATTGCTTTTATTTGTTCATACAGCAGAAAATACCTTTTGATGTAATGCAGTCACAGCAGGTCCTTTATACATTTTAATATATTTTAAGCATATCGTATCGAAAAAATATCTTTCTTATATCGTGATATCATTTTTTGGCCATATCGCCCAGCCCTAGGTACTGGAACTACATAAATTTGGAAGTTGATATAAAAATCCTTGCAAACCCATGCAAAAGCCTATCCAATCCCTAGCAGATGCCAAGAAGATTCAGTGATCTCTTGATACCAAGCCAAGGTCAGGTAGACCAACAAAGATTTCAGCCAAAACTGGGATACAAAGAAAAACCCAGAGGTATCCTCGGGAGACATACAGGCTGCTCTGAAAAAAGATGGTGTAGTTGTTTCAAGGAGCAGAATATGACAATACATGAACAAAAATGAGCTGCATGGTCGTATTGCTAGAAAGAAGCCTTTACTGCACCAGTGCCACAAACAAGCCTGGTTACAATATTCCCAACAACACCTTGACATGCCTCACAGCTTCTGGCACACTTTAATTTGGGGTGACAGAACAAAAAGGAGATTTATGGTCACAACCATTATATGTTGTTTGGAGAGGGGTCGACGAGGCCTATAGTGAAAAGAATACCATCGCCAGTGTGAAGCATGGTGGTGGCTCACTGATGTTTTGGGGGTGTGTGAGCTCTAAAGTCACAGGGAACTTTGTGAAAATTGATGGCCAGATGAATGCAGCATGTTATCGGACAATACTGGCAGACAATTTGCATTCTTCTGCACGAAAGCTGCGCATTGGACGCTCTTGGACTTTCCAGCATGACAATGACGCTAAGCACAAGGCCAAGTTGACCCTCCTGTGATTACAGCAGAAAAAGGTGAAGGTTCTGGAGTGGCCATGACACAATGTTGACCGTAATATCTTTGAGTATATATATCTTTGAGTATATATCTATATCTATATATATATAAAAAAGTAGTTATGGGCAGAACAAGGGTGCATCCTGGAAGAAATTGTTAGGTTTTCTCTGTGACATAAACAGAAGAACTACCTGGACCTCAAACAAACAAATGATTTGTTTAGTGACTTCAGAAGACTGACAAATGTACAATTTTGGAACTGGACCACTACAGACCCATCATTTAGTGACATTAAGTAACATTCAGAGAGGACTACAAATACATAGGAACCGTCACAGACAATTTCCCCTTTAAACTAAACACTAGTTACGGGAACATTCACAAATAGCCGTAACATTAGTCTAAAACGCATTACTATGGGGAACTAAACTAGTGAGCAAGGTGACAGAGAAAGACAGGAACTTAACAAAAAACAACTATGAAGGAAAAACAAATAGGCAAGCGACTTCTAGTTTAGTGAACACATCTACAGTACACCAACTGTTAAGCAGTGTAGATATATTATGCCGTTTATAATGACTAAAAC
The DNA here is from genome assembly GCA_016801145.1 of Umbra pygmaea. Taxonomy (NCBI): domain Eukaryota; kingdom Metazoa; phylum Chordata; class Actinopteri; order Esociformes; family Umbridae; genus Umbra; species Umbra pygmaea. The sequence continues at coordinate 1,059 of JACXGM010020952.1, read as the reverse complement.
GCTCCTATATACAGTGGTGGTAGTGTGACAAATAACCGCTGGCTGACGACATACTCACCGAGTTCGGTGTCGTTTTCCAGTGTTTCTTCATCGGTGATACTTGGTTTAACTGCGCAATTGACCAAACACGGAGCCCAAAGGGCAACAAGCACCAGAACCTTCATTGTAATGTTAAACAGTGTAATAGAACGGCGTCATTTGACTGCAAGTCTGATGTCAACAACCCGAGCAGACCCAACTCGGCTAACCAAGGCTGTAGCTAGCAACCCTAGCTGACTCGATAACGGTCTGTCTACAAGAAGGAAAATACTCACTGACCGTGACTGACGTTGTATTCGCCCTAATTATATGTTTAAATGTATATTATTACATTACATATTTCACTGAACGTAAAGACTAGTTGTACCGGTCATTTGATTAGCAGACGCTGCTACCAACACCCGGAAGTTCATCGTTTTGGAACAGCATCCGGTGACGTAAGAAAACAAAGCGTACTCAGGCCAGTTAATATTTATGGCGGAAAAAGACGTCCATTGTCTAAAACTCAGTGACACAGCTGAGTAAATTGGGAACACACTATGCTGATTGTCAGTGTACCATAACCATGTAGAGAGGTGCCGTTGACAATGGAGTGTTTATCCTCCTACATTATTTAACCAGGGTTGCCAACTTTGGGAGTTTGGCTGGCGTGAGACTCGGTAAAATGTCAGTGCGCGCGCATGCGCGTGCTTGCGCGCGGAGAACACTTTTGTTAACCCTAATTTTAGAAATGTCAGTCCTTGTTTACTTAGTATAAACCGTGATTTATGCAAAAAAAACAGCTAATAGAATGGAAACGCTTGTTTTTTAATTCGGAAAGTGTCAGAGTCACGCCAGATGCGTGAGAGTTGGCAACCCTGGCAGTGTGCTCCGACTCCCAACCATGTTCCGAATCTAACACTCTGAACTTTTCACACGCAACTGACGTACAGGTGCAAGGTTTTCAGCGAATCAACGATCAGAGAATCATGCAGTGAGAACGTTTTAGGCAGATGTTACAGCTGTGGGACTACTCTCCTG
>JACXGM010020951.1:0-17519 GCA_016801145.1 Umbra pygmaea | reverse complement strand
GTGTGTGTGTGTGTGTGTGTGTGTGTGTGTGTGTGTGTGTGTGTGTGTGTGTGTGTGTGTGTGTGTGTACTTCACGGACTATGTATCTGTGCCCTTTACACAGATTAGCAAAGCAGTCGACAGAAAGCCCCCTTCTACATTCTAGTGCTTATGTATGGCTGGCCATTGTTTCCTTGGCCTATTGAGGTAAAGATAACTGTGGCGGAGAGCGAGCTGCGATTATACATCAGTAAAATCACAGGGGGCATACATCACTGACACAGGGACACACCCACCAAAATGAATTGGGTCAAATGAAAGCAGTGCATTGGGCAGGGCTCTTTGACAGTAACTAATGCGCCTCCCACAGCCTCTAATAGGAGTGTACAAATGGCCACAGGTTTGTAAACTTTGTCTATTCCAGGCAGGAGACAGCGGCACATTGTGAGCACTAACTAAATCAACACTTCAACGGCACTCTGAGATGCAGCCTCAGGACTCTATTTCAACAGCTCAGGAGCTCCGCCTTCCAGAAACATCCACACTACAGGGTTGGACAACACAGGCGTGTGGGGGGGGGGTTCTGACTGGACTGGGTCGGACACCATCGGAATGGTCTTTATCAAATGTGTGTGTGTGTGTGTGCGCGTGTGTGTGTGCGCGTGTGTGTGTGTCGGTCTGCATATGTCAGGTATTGTCAGGTATTGACTACAGACTGTGAAGTCTTGTAGTATTTCTTCATTCATCCAGCGTTTGACTGCCTCATCCTCAATAGTAGTAATACTGTATGGTTTACTATACATAGTTATGAAATTAGTTTTGTCTGCGTACTAGTTACTTATACGAATAATGTCCTTATGTTTCAGACCTTTTCTCTATTTTGCTCATGAACCCAAAGCTTTGACATGTGCGAATCACATTAATCTTGCTGTATTTACTCTTTATTGATCTTTACGTACAGCCATTTACATACAGTTGAATATGTGCCTGCCTCCCTTTACATTCTTTTTTAAGCTGTTCTGATTTGTCCGACTTGACCAGAATCCTTACTCGCCATCAGGAACGCACAGGAGATACATTTTATTTACATAATACATGAATAATGAATCATGGTTGAGTTTTTACAATTCAGATTAGGTGGCAAACAAACTGCTCTCCAGGAGGGACAGCTGTACATCACGGAGGGACAGCTCTATATTCAAGAGGGTCAGCTCTATAAACAGAAAGGACAGCTTTATATCTAAGAGGGACAGCTCTATATCTAAGATGGGCACCTCTATAGCCAGGAGTGACAGCTCTATATCCAGGAGAAACAGTTCTATATCCAAGATGGGCACCTCTATAGCTAGGAGTGACAGCTCTATATCCAAGAGGGACCGCTCTATATCCAAGATGGGCACCTCTATAGCCAGGAGTGACAGCTTTATATCCAGGAGGGACAGCTCTATATCCAAAATGGACAGCTCTATAGCCAGCCAGGTGGGAAAGTTCTACATCCAGGAGGGACAGTTCTACATCCAGGAGGGACAGCTCTACATCCAGGAGGGACAGCTCTACATCCAGGAGGGACAGCTCTACATCCAAGAGGGACAGCTCTACATCCAGGAGGGACAGCTCTACATCCAGGAAGGACAGCTCTACATCCAGGATGGAAAGCTCTACATCCAGGAGGGACAGCTCTACATCCAGGAGGGACAGCTCTACATCCAGGAGAGAAGGCTGTATATCCAGAAGGGCCAGATCTATGCTCTAGCACTGTGTAGGAATGTTACACCCTACACTTTGGTCCGCTCACTGTCAGGTTGTTGTTTTCTGACACCAAAATGCCAAAGCACACTAACACACCCTACTACAGCTACCTCGCTTTGGCTTGAACCAACATTTATCGAATGTGTATGTGTGTATGTTTCTACGTGTCCATGTGTGTCTGTGTCTTTGTTGTTCTCTCCAACCGAATGGACTCACACCTGCCTGGCGCAGTTTGCAGTCTGGGGCGAGGTGCGCTACAATAGGCTAGCTGTGCCTGGAGGCTGGGAGGGGCTGCTGCACCTGGAGAAAGGACTGAGCAGGGCCAGGCAGAACAGACAGGGACTCAGATATGTATCACTTTGGTGAGACTCACCCCGTGGCTTGGCAGTGGACTGACAGTCAGATGCTGAGAGCTCAGATGTGGAGAACACCTGCATCCATCGAGTCCGCTGGAACAGACGCGCTAAAGAGGTCAGTGGACGGCAGGCTGTAGAGAAGGAGAACACACATCTGAGCCATCAGAAATCTGTTATTGTAACAGGCCCTTCATGTGGTAACTCAAGTCTGTTTTAGCTGCAGAACATTTAGGATCTTATGCATGGACTAAATCACTGCTTGGCAGGACAATTACATTACAGTGGCCAGAATTCAACCCTTGTCACAACATTTCCAATATGTACTGGGCAGAAGAAATTGGTAAGGAGCCGCCAGGGGTTAGGGATTAGAAAATGTGGACTAATGTACCTTGAGTGCAGATCAGGCCCTAGAAATTAAAGTGTGGAAGTATTGTTGGTGAGTGTAAACCTTACTCGCATTTGTTATTTTATGGGCTTCCGTGTTGTGAGTGATAAGAAATGGACGGTTCAGCGACATGTTCTTGGAGGAAGCATGTGAGCGCCCTGTACCATCTCACACCTGTGGAAGAGTTGCCGACAACGCAGGGTCAGCAGGAATTGGACGTGACCAATTGGGTGGGAGAAAAACTGGGGTAAAATAAAAATAAAAAAGATGTAACAGATATGCTTACTCCAAATTTCTTAAACTAGTAGCATAGCTATCCTACAGACACTGGTGGTGGTATAGTCCTGTTTAGCTGTGATGCAGTTGATTTGTGGTGTGATGTAACAATATACACTCACCAGCCACTTCATTAGGTACACCTTGCTAATATCGGGTTGGACTCCCTTTTGCCTTCAAAACTCAGGGGCACCACCAACAATAATACTTTTTTTTCTTTTTTTACCATAATCTTTTTTATACCTTAATTTTAATAACTGATAACTGTACCGGTATTAGTTTATGCACATTATTAGTAACATTATCTGTAAAATAACAAACCAAAGTATATCAGTATGCAATTCCTTAACTCTGATATTGTGTGGCGGCCTGGAGAAACCCTTCACACGGTGAAATTCTGACTTTCTGAATACAAATTCTGCTGAATACAAATCTGTTTAAATCACAGATATCTTTATCACAACTGAAGTTACAAAATGTTAAAGTTAATTTAAAGTGATTGTAATTGTATTGTGATGCATGAGGGAAACAACTACACTCAGTTTAACTGTTTCAAACAGATGGTCGATCTATTAACTATTTTTAAACATTACCTGTAGATATTGTTTGCATTCATTTAAAACTACGAGAAGAAATTATTATACTATGCAATAATATATTAAAATTATTTGAAAAAGTGTCAAAACAATATATACATGTCATTAGATATGACTGAGTTTTTCTTATTAGTCCTGCTTCATAGTTGATGATGAAAGGTACATTACCTTTGTAGCTGTAATGTTACAATAATTCTAGGGTGAGTGTTTCCCTATGTCTTCATGCTAAAATCAACTGTAAATCCACATTTTAAAGCTGATACTTAAAAAAATCTTCCCAGACACCCCTAGGGGGTTTGCAACTTTGTCACCGTTTTCACCCCTGATGGGTTTGCACCCCTGGGTTGCTTAGAACCAATCATTTGGAACAATAAAATAATCTGCTTATTTTTTGATTGCAAATAAAATAAATAATTTACTGTTTAGCAAATAAAACCATTTTATTGCTTTGTACAAGGCTGTACATATCTTAAAGTTAATAGATTTAAGCACTATTTAACCACTCTTTCATAGTATGTATTGAAGTAGTTTCACCCTTTCTGGGGGTCGGAGTGTGGGGAAGGGTTGGGGGGGATTTGGGGGTGCCAACATTGATTTTGCATACCTCTCAGAAAATGTGCTGTTGTGCCCCTGAACGTAACAAAAAGAGTACAGTTTCAGAAGCACTCGTCTAGTTTTTCACTTTCTGGGTACTTTTTATAACATACTCTTTAATCTGTTACATTTGACCTACTCTTTAATTACATTTGTCTTCAATAATTTGTCATTGCCATTTGGCGCATTAGCAAGGGATGGGTGGGACCTTAGATTGTCTTTTTTGTATACAAAATGTAGTCAGTCAATCAACCAAGTTATGCAGCCAATACATTCACTTTACATTTCATCTGACATGCATTATAAAATATTATCAGGAAATTAAAATATCCTGGTAAAACATAAAATAAAATATATTCCAGGCTTTTCAAGGGCCCTTCCTCCCCTTGGGCCCTGGGATTCAGTATTGGTTTTACCCCTAGTTCGACGCCCCTGAATGTACAGACAGTTTATTAAAAATATAGTTTAAAAGACAGTACCGTTCTTGTATACAGACAGCTGCCATCTTGGAAAAACAGACTTGACCAGTCAAACCACGAACGCTGTGCTACGTGAGCTGAACTGTGAGCAAATTGTGTTTGATTTTAGTTTGCATCGCCAGATAACTGCATGAATGACCGAAAAAACCTCTTGTCATGGGAGATTCCAAGTCACAGTTCAGCTCACGTAGCCCAGCGACAGTCAGAGGCAAAGAGGAGAGGGTGCCTGCAAACACAGGACTGAGGATGAGGAGATTGAAGAGCATGCTGCAGAGTTGAGGGCGCACATGGACTGGCTCCTCTCCTTTCCTACCTCCTTCCATCGAGGTAGGGACAGAACCACAAAATAATCCATAAATTTTTTTTGGGGGGAGCCAAACGGGCACGACACTGGAGCACACCTCAGCGTATGGGGAGTGGGGCTTGGATTATAACACACCGTTGGCACTGTGGATGCCTACTTCTACACCATGGTGGGTTTATACTGACAGCCCACCACCCACAGTGTCCATGTCAAATGGCGAGCTGCCTCCACCACCTCAGCAGCCTGGCGAGCTGCCTCTATGGCCTCAGCAGCAGGATCAGTGCCCCCCACCTGAGCCCGAGGAGCAGCACCCCCTGCCTGAGCCCGAGGACCAGCGCCCCCCTGCCTGAGCCCGAGGAGCAGCGCCCCCTGCCTGAGCCCGTAGAGAAGTGCCCCCTGCCTAGGCCTGAGGAGCTTCCGCCCTGGCCTCTGGAGTTCCCATTACCTGGAGGGGAGCTTCAGGTACCGCCACCACCAGGTGGAGAGGGGCTTCCATTCTTACTACCACGTCCTCCGGCGTTCATGGCCCCCGAGTCCCCCGGGGAGGAGATGACGGCTGCCGAGACCACCAGTGTGAGGGAAGGAGATGACGGTCGCCATGACCCCCGGGAGGTGACAACGGCAGGCGAAACCACTAGGAAGGGGTTGGCTGTAGCTGATAGACCTGGGGGTCCACCATTACCACAGCCGGTGATGGCAGCTACACCATTCCAACCTGCCATGTCTCCACCGCTGGTACTGGCTGCCACGCCTCCTCAAATATAACAGGGGGTCCTTCGCCCCTGGCCGCCGCTGCTTCCTCTTTACTTCTTCGTTGTGGCGGGGTCATCCACCAGACGGGGGTCTGCCCGTCGAGAGCTGGGCCTTTGGAGTAGGTACTGTAATGATCCCCCTTAAGTGGATCATGTGGTCTATTGTTCAATGTATTGTGTTCATTTTCAGTTGCTCCACTGTGTGTCTTGTGTAGGTTTCTCTCCCATGTATTTTGTTTATATCTTATAATCCCGCTCCTTGTATCATATGACCTAATCACATGTTCTAATTGTTCTATAGTCTTTCTTAATCATTGACCATTGAGGTGCAGTCAATCATTTATTAGTTCTGTATTTAAGTTCTGTGTTAGTGTTTGTAACCTGTCGGTCGTTAATGTATGTTTATGTAATGTATTTATCGTTATCGCCTCTTGAGGCAGATTTCCTTTAAACCCAGTGTTTTCTTTAATAAACACTGTTTGGTTTTAATATTTTTCCTCGCATTTGTCTCGCTTCTACACACCATGAAAGTATATTATGACATAGTCAAACAGGAAAAAATACAGTTTGTGTTTGTACCATCTTAATTCCTTGTTGTTACTATGGCGTTAATGTATTAATCAAAATATGTAACTAACAGTTGCAATTACTTTATTTCAATGGGGCTGCTTAGAAAACAAGTGCTTCGAAACTAGATGGCCTTTCGATAAATGCTGCAATTATGTCCCGCCCATGGATGCTCAGCGTCTCTGGGGGTGAATGGAGGAGTGGGCACGCCTGGACTTCGGGCTTCTGCGTGATGATTGGAGGGTCTGTCGAAAGACTGCATCTCCTTTTGATTGACAGTGTATTTGCACTATTAAAAGTTGCTGAAGCTATTTGATCCCAGTCCCATCGCAAATTTTGCAAGTGTTGTCGAAAGACAAACTACTGCAACCTATTTCTTGGTATTCGTTTGGTGAAATTGTGAGCTAATTTTCATCATACATTTAATACAATTATAAACCACATTCCTTGTTTCAATTTAACATAATTCCCACATTTCCTCCTTCAAGTTTAATATCATTTTGTTAGATCGTTCATTCATTCATACAGTAGGCAAGGCTAGCAATCTACACACAATGGCAGACAATGTTAATATTGTTGACCTGATTTTGGTCTTCCTTATAAAGAGAAACTTAGAATTAAACAGCAGGGCAGATCAACACCTAAGATTGATTTAGTGCAAAAGATATGGAGAAATAACAGCTCTTTTCAGCTCTCCTGGTATGACAAAGAGGTCAGAGGGGGCTTTCCAAGCTGTTTATGCCAAAGCAGCAGATCAGACCCATGAGAGGAGCCCATGATAAAGCACCATCTGACTCAATTGCAGGATGCCCAAGAGGGCTACAGAAATCTGTACATGGCCATCCTGGATAACATCTTGGAGCAGATTTCTTGACGTTTTTTAAATTTGGGAAGTATGCTCTTCTTAGAATTAGTCAGGGAAATTTGATGACATGAGACAAGTGTTTCCAGAGAAGGCCTTCCAAAGTGTCCTGTAAAGTTATGTTCATCACTTTGATTCAGGGAGACTGAGGTTTGAAATTCAAGTCCTGTATTCAGATCAGAACTTGCAGGGTAACAGGGGAAAGCTGTGTGATTACTTTGGGTTCCTTAAAGACATGGAGTTGGACAGGCAATGCCTCAGCTTTACAAACTGTTCTCATTAATGGCAACAATTGGAGCTACATCTGCAGGTGTAGAAAGGAGCTCCTCCTGTTTAAAGCGGCTCAAGTCCTACACCCGTAACACAATGGGCCAAGGCCGTTTAAGCAGCCTAGCTCTGCTGGCCATTGAGAAGTCACTGGAAAATACGGCTTATTGGTACGACAGGGTCACAGAGCATTTTCTTTAAAAGGAACATAGGGCAGAATTTACATATATGTTCAGGTACATACCGTAGAATATTTAAAATTTTGTAAACCAAATTGATTTATCAATACCTTCTCTGTATAAATTATATGTAGAGTATTTAACATGAATTGTTTGTGACTTGCATTTGAATAAATTTAGTGATATGAGACAGGGTCACAGAGCATTTTCTTGACAAGGAATGTAGGACAGAATTTACGTATAAATAAATGGACAATTTTTATGGTCTAGGCCGAAAATTAGCTTCCTCTCTTTGAAAGACCTGCAGTCGCCACTGGTAACTAATACTCAAGTACTTTTTTGACCAAGTACTCTTTTACTCCTAGTTGAATAGTTATTTCAGGTTGTACTTTTCCTTGTACTTAAGTACATTTTTGGATGAGTAACAGTACTTTTACTTGAGTATTGATGTTCATTACTCTACCCAATCTTGCTGGTCATCCATCCTCCTTACCTCACCCATGGCCTCCTGAACTGAACCACCTGATCATCCACCCTCCCTACCTCACTCCTCATTGGAAGAATTTTCAATACATCAACACTATCCATAAATAATGACCCTGATGTGATTCTTCCCTTCTTAACATTGTAAACAGTCTTTTCATTTGTCTATAGCCATTTTCAGACCAAGTAGTTACAGAAATGTAGTTATTGGAACAGTCCACTTCTAAACAGTTCTACTAACTACTCTCCCCCAAAACCGGTTTTGCTATTTGCATTCGCACTGGTCAAGTGGCCATAGGAACTGGTAGGAGGGATAAGGGAGTGACACAAGCACCGCAACAGTCTTTTATAGCGTCGTCACTAGACTTTAGCGTAGCGCCACATACAACAACATTTCACAGTTGAATGTTTTTGTAACACTGGGTGTATGATTGGAGATAAGTGTGTAAATCATGTTATGTATGCGGATGATCTGAATGTTTTCAGCTCAAGTAGTGCTGGGTTCCTTCATTGGCTTGCTGTTTGTTTGTTCAGATTACGAGGCTGAAAACGACATCTGATACAATTTTAAAAAAGAGTGTTGTGTTGATATGTCCTAATAACGGAGTTCGAACCGCTGCATTTAAAAACTAGGTTGGAGTCATAGAAATTGAGTAGCTACTTAACAGAGAAACACAAAAGACAAAGGCTCCAGCATATTACGTATTATACGCAACAGACAAAAAAATCGGCAGGCGTAATTTATAAGTTGGACCAATCAACGTAGAACTAGGAAAAGGGAAAATGGAAAGACCCTGCTCTAGAGTAGGACCTGAAAGAGTTATAGGAACTGCGGTGCGAGGAACTAAATAATCCCGTAATTTCTTCTATCAGAACACAAGAAAAAAGGGTTATAGGAACGTTATGTTCTAGGAACTGCAAAAATCCCTGCAGTCGGAAAGTGGCTATTTAATCTAATTGCACACTTTTTGGTGTGTTTGTAGAATAAATCCTGTCCTGCTCTGAGGGAAAGAGTGGAGTTGTTTTCTAACACCACCTATCTATGATGAGCATTGCTTACATACTATTACACCCAATACAAACAACCCATTCCATAGTGGATTTTAAATGCTTATAATAAATATTTCAGTTGAGTCCTTGGCTGTCTGTGTGGTCAACAACTACACCGCAAGTCTCCCATCCTCAAGGTTGAGAAACCTCTATAATGGTGTGGGTAAGGCAGGAGGAAAGGGCAGTAAGCTACAGTATGTGTCTTCGTAGCAAGTTTCTAGTGAGCAAATACATATAACACTTACAGTACATGTACTTATACAGAGAAACACACACAGCAACAGGGAAACAATAACCAACCAGCAACAGAACAAACACAGGAAATTAAATATATTACTGATGACAGGATTGGTACTGGGTGTGTATAGTGGGGACAGGACCAAGCAATACATTGGTTGATGTAATCTAATTTAATGTCGGGATTGAGGCAGAAACATGAAACTAATCATTGATTGTGTCACCGATCTAACCTGCCATGGCTTTAACCATGACAACCTACCATGACATATGTTCCCAAAACACTTCCATAGCTTTCCCATTGTATGTAGTCATATTAGGATCTACATTAGCCCATGCCTAGGCAGAGCCAGTTCCTGGGGGTCAAACATAAATTAAAACAAAGCACAGTACAATCATGATAATATGGACAACAATTTATAAATCACATGGTTCCAAATCTGAATTCTGAATTCCATAGGATCTCATTCATTTCATTAAGGGTTTTATTGGCATGGGAAACAATTGTTTACATTACCAAAACAAGTGGAAAACAAGCATAGATAAAGAACAAGAATAATATCTCATTATCAGACTGTACCACTGATATGACAAATAAATTATTTTTTATATCATACTGTATTTTCATTGGTAAATGGTTTATAATAGCAATAAATCACCTGTTAATGTTGGTATTACATGGCCAATATACAATGAGCTTTACCCAACCACTCTAACTTTCTGTGTAATGGCTATATGCCAAAACCATTTTTGCCAATTTGCTTGGCAGTGTGTCAATATAAACATATTAAATAAATGGATACTACATCATAATATAAAATGTAATGCACAATGTTCTATGATTGTCTCCTCCCGTGCTTTTATGTGTTTATGTTTTATTACTAGTTTAAGTTACCTGGGGTGGTATAGATTTTCATTTGGTTCGGTTTACTCTATGGGGCTCCATGCTTCTACGGTGGGGGGGCACAGGGAAGTGAAGTGACCTCGGGTTGCTTGTCCTGTGCAGGGCTGACGTGAGGCCAAACTGTGTACCAACTAAACAGACAACATCGAACCCTCAATACATCATGTCTTTATCACAGACCTCTTTAACAAATCTTTGGCAGCAAATCTGACCCTTATCCACTCCACAGACAGAAAAAACACACAGAGATATACAGAGGCTCACATCTACACATGCTCACGAGCACACACACTCACACTCACCTGCACGTACACATGCCCACAGGCGCACACACACTAACACACACACACCCCTCTGCAGGATTATGACATGTTATTAATTGCCGCCATTATCGGCGACAGCTTGCCTGAAAACTGTTCCTGCAGGCGGAAGACCCAGTGTAGCTGAATACAAAACAGAAAAGAAAAGGGAGAGTGCAAGAGATAAAGCAAGATAGAGAGAGGGACGAGAGAGAGGAAAAGAAACAGAGAAAAAAAACAAAAGGGAAGAAAAGAGTGAAGAAGAAAACGGCTGATAGAAGAAGGGAGACATAATGCCTCATGTGGTGCGATGCAACATTCTGCCCGAAAGGGATTGTGGGATTGTGAATAATTTATCAGAAAACATTTTTCTTGGTCCTTTCCGCAGACCCACAAATCCTCCCTGAGCTCTCTTTAGCCAGCTTGAATATAATGTACTTCAGCCGGACAAATAGTTGGACCACAAAGGTCTGGAGGCGCCTGGGCTCCCAGGGTGAGGCTGGCTGGAGTGGGGCGGTGGGTAAGGGGGGCTAAGTGAGGTGGGCCAGATACTGTCTTGTTAACAGACATGTAGACCACACACGCCAACACAATCCACATGGCAAAATATAGATACAAAATGTGCATATCAGACAAAACCCAATGAATGCGTATTGACCCTCATTGAATTCTGATACAGCTGATATACTGTTGCTGGTAGAGCTGTGTACATAACTGTGTAATCGGCAATAAGGATAATATCGAGTGAGGATGTGAGGGGATTATCAACAAATAAATCAACACATTACTAGTTAATAGTTAAATGTTAAATGTTAACAAATATGTCATACCGCTCAACACAGTGGCTCCGAAACCTGCCGGGCCAGAACAGCTTCCCTGACCCTGTTAGAACAAACAGATGGTGAGAGAGAGGAGAAATTGATTTGGACACCATACTTCGACAATCTGATAGTGAACAGCTTCGTGGGCTAGAAACTCCCCAAACCTATTCATCTGGATCGGCAGAAAAAACTGTTAGGTGAACTGTCACACCAAACTCTACTGTTAATTTAAGGTAATTAGCTTCAGAGTGATTCCCTATACATCACTGAGGTACTGGCAGGCTCCACAATATTTCACAGCCAATCTGTTTCTAGCTCACCCACCCTCCCACCTCTCCCCACATTCTATCTTACCTCCACCCCTCTCTTTTCTTCTCTCTACCTCCATCTCTCTCACTTTCTCTCGCTTTTATTCTGCAATGTAATTTAGGTACGATAGTGTGTCTGCCACTGGTGGTATGCTAGCCTAATAGCGTTATCTATTAACCACAATAATGTATGTTGTGAACACACTTAAAGACACATTAACGAATGCGCAGATGCAAAGAAAAATCTGAACAAACAACCTGACTGACCCAAAGACTTTCAAGTTCCAAGTTGAAAGACTCTGAGTGCAACACCTGGCATCTTCAGTACACATGTGAGTTCTGTTATTTTTTTCAGAAATGAATAGGAGGCTTGTATGCATGCAGACGTTATTCTGACACCTGGCCTCGGTTGTGACTACATCCTGTCGGTTCTTCCTCACATCACACTTACTTTGCTTTATTGATATGAAATACAATTTGCAGATATTGTCAAAGCAGTATTTATATTGTCAAAACTTACAGTAAATTTCTATGAAAGGATCATATTCAATGGTACCAATACTCCTAGTAAAAAAGGCACATTCACACACATTTTAACACCCCACCAACAGGCCACAATACCAACCACATCAGCAAAGGTCAACAAGAACAAAACATAACATGTTGTCTATAACACTTTACACTCACTGTTACCGCTGCTTATTATCTATCCTGTTGCCTAGAAAGTTGACCTACACATATCTGTATAGAAACCTTAACTACCTCATACCCTTGTATAACAAAATAGTACTGGCATTCCCTATTTAATGAATATACCGATTTTATGATTAAATGTGTATACAGACCTTGCGGGTTTGTATAGCTGGCTGTAATGGGACTATGCAACAGGATAATAAACAGTAGTATGGTATAATGTTTGGCAATGTATATGGGTTTTTTGCTACTGTTTTTTATTTTCATTTTCAACATTAAATTATCGTTGTCACAATTCTAAACCATCTTTGTTCTTGACAAAGCAGGTGAGAAATAGCTTTTTTAAATTTGATTCCTGTAAACTTTTTTGTCATTATAGATCTGTGATATTCTGCCAAGCTGTTTCCAGTCTTACATGTGACACTGTTCTAATTGTCATTGCTAATTTGCCCGTATTGTTGTAGCTGAGAAGTGAGTTATGATGCAGACACACTGGGAATGGTGATATGTTTAATGAGCCGTTGAAGCTGGATGTTGAAAGTAAACCAAGGGTGGACAGCACTGTTGAGGATACGAGTACAGGAGAAACAGCGCTAGATAGGCCTCACAGACAACACAATTAAAATACATACTTGTAAATCACTATTTGCTCTCACACAACTGATGCCAATATTTGTTCTCAAATTGAAGGATAATTTCACTTTTTAAAAACTTTATATATGTGCCAATAGAATCTGTAATATTGGGTTCAGATTTGTTAAAAAGCCATTACAATCTTTTGACAATTTTAGCCACTACCGTAAATATGCTATGGCCAAGGTAACTGTAAAAATGTTCAAACCAATGTGATTTTAGGTGATTTTTAGATTTTTGTAATGTCCTTTTATAGAAAACAAAATCATGGACTAACATTCCCCCTGGCCTATGTGCTATTTAAATATATAATAATATAGTATAAAGTTATAATATAATAAAACTCGCCATTAATCTGTGCCGGTCCTGTGCCACATTTGTCTATGATGTGTGTGAACCTCTCTGTTACTGTGCACTGGCACCAGTTCCTGCTCTGCCAGACACTCTGGTGTAGCCGCAGTCCTGTACCATGGAGACAGCAGCTGGGGGGGTGTGGGGGTACTTTACCTCGCTGCACCACATCAATCCTCCATCCCCTCCTTTGTGTCACTATCTCACACAAACACACACCCACACCCTAACAAAGGCATAGGTACATGAGCTGAGGCGACACGCGCGCGCACACGCACACACACGACATGTATTTTCTTTTTCTAGCTTTGTTTGTTAACATATTGTTGTCATTTTCCCTTGTTTAACTACGGTGTTTGTCATCATCTGTGGGGCCCTGGGAGTGTCTGACTAAATCTTGCCCTTTAGTGGTCTGTAAACACACACAACACGCAGGTTAAAGGGTGCTTAACTGGTCCATCCACAAACAAACAGCCTCCTGCCATCCCATCATCCCGTCACTGTGCCTGGCATGGTTTACCCACACTGGGCAGGATGGCTCTAGTTAACCCGCAAGGAACTAAATCCTCGCCAGGCTCCCAGCCTCTAGTTCACAGACATGGTGACACACACATAGTGTAAATGTAGCCTGACGTCCCCTCAGGCCTTGATGAGGGCTGTGGTTGTGTATAAGTAGAGTCCCTGCCTGTCTAGGATATGCCCCTGGTCTTCACCCAGCCCAGCCTCTCCTTTAATAGATCATAGTCTCATTCCACAATCTGCCTGTTGGCTCAATGCAGAAACTTTTACTTTGTTTCTGTCAGCTTACGCAGAATCACACAAATACATTTGGGTTTTTAAATCAAAATTCTATCAAAGTAAATGTATCCGAGTGGGCATTTAATCTGGGAAGTGTGGGTTCAAAGGTGTTTACTCGTTGAGGTATTTTAAGGTCATTAAATCACCCAATGTCGCCAACTTTGATGTTCAACCTTACTTGGTGAATCTAAACAGATCAGAGTGAGATCATTTAGGAGCTATTACCAGCAGAGCCTGTAAAAAGCTGATTTTCTTTACCCGTTTACACACACTGCCTTCATCTCTCTCTCCTTCATTCTGTTGCTCTCCATGAATGAGAGAGGTGAGGACTCCGGTGCTGTTGCTAGGTAACGGCAGGGCTCTGTGCGCATGTAGGCCTGTAGGGGTCCGTGGCCTGTCTGTCTAGTGGTAGTGCGTGGTGGCTGGCTGGCTGGGTCCTCGAGGGCTGGCAACTGTCTGCTCTCTCCTCCTTTCTCACTGTTCCTTAGAGGTAGTGGTAAGGCTAACTGTCTATCCATCATGTTCCCCCTCTCCTCAGCGTTTGTCCAGGAAGGTCTCTGCTCCTCTGTGTGCCTCCTACCTCCCTGCATGGAGCCGGGCTATGGGGCTGCTGGTAGCGGAGCGCAGAGCAGCCGTGAGCATTTATCAAAGCCCTGGCTGGTAATGACCACTCAGCAGTGGGGAAATTGAGCTGACCCCGGGGCCAAAGCTGTTAGAAGGGACTGGTGGAAGGGGCACTAGGGTCAGGCCATCCTTGTCCCACCCACTTAGTGGGCAGTTAGCACTAGAACATTAGTTTACTGTTTGGCCCCATATATCCTCCAGGCCTAATTCTAAACTCTTGAATGTTTACCTGACACACGTTTTAAAAGAAAAATATAAAAGGAACCTGCCGGGGGAACTGTACATTTAGGTGGGGTGTCTCCGTGTTACTGTTACTCATAGTCTGAAAAACAATAGTCCGAACTAAAATAAGTGTCGACTCAGCTAAATGCAAAGCATATTCTGCATACTACATCGGTACTTTATTTTATCATTACCAATTTCAATAATACAGTTGCGCTGGCAATATTAAATCTGCTTCTCTTTTGTCCTTGAGATTCAATTTAAATTATGTAGATATTTGAATATCTCTTTGTCTGTAGCAGTATTCAAGGCAAGGTTTATTGTTCTGGGTGAAGTACGATAATGACATTATGTGCACGAGCACAAACACTACCTTAATTCTAGTCCTGTCAGGCTTTGTCATGTCAGTCATTACTACCGCATGAGAAGGTTTCATCCCAGTCTGTAAGTCTGATAATAGTTACCCAGGGTGCATGGACATCCTGGAGTTGACACAGGTGTAATTTGGACGTGGTTGTAGGAAGGGTTCAAAATGACTTATGACTCTTGGGGGGGGTCCTCTAAAATCTGATGATTTTATTCAATTGTAAAATATGTTTGTCAGGGACCCCCAAACTACAAAAAAATATTATTGGGGGGTCTTGGGCCCCCCCAGGCCCCCTTCATTTAGAACCCTGATTGTAAAAAGAAGTTAGTGCTTAAAACACCTTTGTAGATGGTCCAGCAGTTTCAATGGCCTAAAAATATCATTATTGTTTACAACAGTAAACAAGTGATACAGTATATTATTTAATATGGATATATCTGGGGCATAAACAGCTTTAATACAGATACAGTACAAAGTCAAAATTAGGCAGTTCCTAGGCAAGTTGTAAAATCTTCACAGTAGTGCTTACCAGGTGTAACGGTAATTTGAAACGATGAAAAATGAATTGCCAGGGCCAGCTCAGTCCAATCACATCCAAATTCTCCATTGGAAAAACAGACAGGCTGGGGTAGTAATTACATAAACAATATTGCATAGTAATACAAATGTGATTAAGTCTAACTATATTGCTTTATATTTCTATACCTTCTCTATTAATGTATCTTTCTGTCTACATACTTAAATCCATGTATTTAAATCTACTGTATGTATAAACATATATCTGTGTCTATCTCTTCCAGTGGTTATCCTGTGTCTATCTCTTTATATCAATTTGTCTCTACCTCTTTTCTATATCTTTATACTTAAATCTATTTATAAAATTTATATTTCTATCTATGTAATAACTCTTCATACCTCTCTATATTTCTATCTATATTTATTTCTGTAGGTTACTGTATACCTTTATCTCTATATGTATATTATCGGTGTCTGTATGAAATTTGTAAAGCTATCTTTGATTCTCTCTCTATCGCTGTATATCAAGACGCCATGCCCAGGATTTGTGATGTATGGGGAAGGGGACATTTAGTCTCTGCTTCGTACATTTCCACGTCTCCAGTCTCAATCCCCTTGGTTTCGACGTGGGCTTCATCTAGCCCTGTGTGAATCAGTGTGACAGACAGGTCCGTCTGATGGAGCACTGGGTGGACTCTACACTCTAACCTTGTCCCTGGCTGATTGAATTCAGCACACCTTTCTTTTCACAGGGGCAGCAATCAGACAAGTCTCAAATGCACAAACACACACATACACACAAATGCGTGTGCACGCTGCATACACTTGCAAGCATGCATACACAGTCATGCACGCACACGGATGCAAGCGCACAAATCAAATACGGGCAAATTAAGAGCTTTTTCATTAGAAGTCGTACAACAGGAGTGTGTCATCTTCATATGTCTCCTTTCTTCATTATCGACACCTTTTATTTTATCCGTCTGTCGCTACTTTTTATGCATGCGTTTCTCTCTCATCCACAATTATAACAATCTCTGCAATATTACTCGTCTTCCACATGAATTCAAGTGGATTTAGATAAGTGTAAAAATGTTAATATGACTCTGGTCATATGGACCGTGACATGGAAGTGCAGTTGGTTTCTATAACATTTTCAATGCTTTTCTAGAGGGTTCCCATGTGATTGTGGTGGACACTCAATACCAAGGCTATACTCATTATCCCATAGGATTAAAGATATATGCAATGGAAATAATTGTACAATGTGTATGCTATTCTTGTCTACAAGTATTTAAAGTATATAGTCATTGGTGAATTGTGAGATGCAGGAGGGGTTGAAAGCAAAGTCTGCTGTTGATGACACTGCCAAAGGTTTGCTAATGCAGATGTGGGTCAATTGGGGTCATATGTCTCTACTTTTGTGTTTTGGTTTGTCAGATCTTATGGAATCTTCCCAAATATTAGCAAACATGCGACAGCTGAGGATAATGTTGAAGAATAGGACAATGCCTGATGAGATTTGTTATTTTTATTAAATTTAATCATTTATTTTGTCTTGGTGTTGTGGTGTTGGATAGTATTGAATTATTCAGTCATAGTGAGCTTTTTAATTTTTCATCTGATAGCACTTAAATGGGTAAGGATTGACGAGTCCTTCTCTCTTTCTGCAATCCTGTATGGTAGCAGACCTTTATTCTGTCTCTCCGCTTTATCACCATCACTGCTGCCATGGCACTCAAGAACAGTTAACAAGGCTGGTTATGAGAGAAGACACTGAGACAGAGCTGGTTAACATAAGAGACACTGAGAGAGAGCTGGTTAACAGAGGAGACACTGAGACAGAGCTGGTTAACAGAGGAGACACT
>JACXGM010020949.1:6948-17621 GCA_016801145.1 Umbra pygmaea | reverse complement strand
GAGAGAGAGAGAGAGAGAGAGAGAGAGAGAGAGAGAGAGAGAGAGAGAGAGAGAGAGAGAGAGGGTAGGGAGAATGACAGATAAACACCACAGAAGAAAGCTTAGCAGGGGAATGGGTTCAGTCCCTTATGCTCTTTTGTGTTTGTTTATCTAAGCAGGAGCAAGACAGAGGCAGCAGCAGTAATGAAACTGAAAGAGAGAATTGACACTTCTCCTCATTGTTTAATCCCCTATGCCTGCAGCTTTCACCAGGACTATGCTAAAAAGCGCGATTGATGAGTTAGCCAGCTCACGTGCATCATTTTATATACATGATCAGCCATAACATAATGACCACCTTCCTCATATTATGTAGGTCCCCTTTTGCCACCAAAACAGCAACCCCATACAAATCAAACTGAGACGTACTGTGTTTTGAAACCTTTCTATCAGAACCAGCATGATCTTTTTCAGCTTTTTGAGATACAGTAGCTCGTCTGTTGGATCGTACCACACGGGCCAGCCATTGCTCCCCACATGCATCAATGAGCCTTGGCCGCCCATGACATTGTCTCTGGTTCACCGTTTTCCTTCCTTGGACCACTTTTGATGGGTACTGACCACTGCAGACCGGGAAAACCCCACAAGAGCTGGTTTTGGAGACGCTCTGACACAGTCATCTAGCCATCACAATTTGGCCCTTGTCAAAGACGTTCACATCCTTACGCTTGACCATTTTTCCTGCTTTTTCATTTATTCCTCAAAGATGATGTGTTAGAAGCAGGAAAAATGATCAAGTGTAAGAATTTAAACAACTTTGACAGCCAAGGCTCATTGTTGCACGTGGGGAGCGAAGGCGGGCTCTTCTGGTCCGATCTAACAGATGAGTTACTGTAGCTCAAATTGCTGAAAACGTTCATGCTGGTTCTGACAGAAAGGTGTCAGGACACAGTGCATCACAGTTTGTTGCATATGGGGCTGCAGTTTTGGTTGCAAAAGGGGTATCAACACAATACCAGGCAGGTGGTCATAATGTTATGGGTGATTGGTGTATATATACGCACAGACACATACACATATTTCTATTAAATAAGCCTTAAATGAACATGGTCTCAATGACATAACACCCAAAATCAGTTCAGTCAAAAATATTACAATGAAAAAATACAATAAACATTTTTTTTAGATTGAACTGATTTTGGGTGTTGTGCCATTGACACATTTAATGCTTTACAGTTTTTAAGTAAAATTTTTAAGTACAGTTTTTATTTTATTTTATCATAAACAAATTGTATTTCATACAAATTACAAACTAAAAACAGATTATGTAGCAAAAGTGGACAGGTACAGATGGGAAAAACCTCTAAGCTTTCCCCAACTACTGTGTGAAATTACTGCCTAGTGTTTAGGAAGATAAACTTATAATATGAAGTTTGCTGGTTTGATTACCAAGAGGGGTAAATGTTGTTTAGGAAATGTCTTTAATTAAGTAGGTTATTTGTCATCGATGTCCAACTCATTGATGCTGTTCCACCCTGTTGACTGGCCCTCCTGTTCCACCCTGTTGACTGGCCCTCCTGTTCCACCCTGTTGACTGGCCCTCCTGTTCCACCCTGTTGAGCTGGCCCTCCTGTTCCAACCTGTTGACTGGCCCTCCTGTTCCACCCTGTTGAGCTGGCCATCCTGTTTTACCTTGTTGAGCTGGCCCTCCTGTTCCACCCTTTTGAGCTGGACCTCCTGCACCATTCTGTAGAGCTGGCCCTTCTGTACCACCCTGTTGAGCTGGCCCTCCTGTACCACCCTGTTAAGCTGGCCCTCCTGTACCACCCTGTTGAGCTGGCCCTCCTGTACCACCCTGTTAACTGGCCCTCCTGTACCACCCTGTTGAGCTGGCCCTCCTGTACCACCCTGTTGAGCTGGCCCTCCTGTACCACCCTGTTGAGCTGGCCCTCCTGTGCTGTCCTCTTTGTGTAACTGAACCATGTGCATGCTGCCATGGTCTGGCCCACTGCTCAGTCACAGCACACAGAAGGGTCTTTGTGTCTGAGCTACAGGTATTGGATAACAGATCTTAGGTGAGCCGCTCTGGATCTCAAACATGTAGAGAGGAGGGGGCCAGACAGACGAAGCATCAGAGCAAGGCCGAGCTGTGTTCATCTCCGATGGACAGAGACGGGACTCTACTGGGCACCTGGGGGGTTGTGGGACCAAATGTTATCACGTTTTACTATCTTTGTGGGGACATCAGGTCTCTTCGCATGTAAAAAACTGAATTACCACAGGCACAATGCTACAGGTGCATTTCTAGCCAGAACCTTAATGTGAGGGGGACGGGTACGCATGAACTACATAGGGCAGGAACGGAATAAAAAACGGAAATAAAACAAAGAATGGGGGCATGCTGGACCTCCTGGAGGACACGCTGGTGTCTCAGGACTTGTTAATTAACACATTTTAACACGGCACAGCCCCCCCTTTCTGCCAGTCCCCAGAGATAAAAACACACATTCTCATTTCAGTGACGGGGCACAAGGGGGGGGGGTCTTCAACCTCACTACCCCCAGCACACTGCGAGTACAGCTGCTGTTTTGTGTGTGCGTGCACGTGCCCTGGTGATTGCATGTGTTTTGTGCATGTGAAAGGAGGGCATGCACGGAGCCCTGCAGTGATTAGAACTAGGAGGGTTTAGGTTTCAGATGAGTGTTAAAATAGTTACCAGATTGCCTCGATACCAGGGTGCTCGCTTAATGCCAGATGCTGCTGGCTACAGTACATGTCTTTGTCACTAAACATAAATTATGGTTTTCAATCATTAGCATATGAATAAAAACATTAAGTACCTGGACTATATATCATCCATCATATACCTACATTCAAATGGTTGAGAATCCCCATTTCTTAACAACACACAACCTGTTCCCCTGTCTGCTCAATTGCAAAACAAGAATTAAAATGCAACTATTATATAGGCACGCTCATTCCCTATCACTCGCTGCTGTCTAAGCTGAGGCTAATGATCAACCGGTATCCAACGCTATCTCCTTCGCACTGAAACACTAAACCTACTGGTAGGTAATGTACTGTACCCCAATATTTAAAGGTGCAAAACAGAAGCACACTAGAAGAATGTGTGTCTCTGTATGATGTTCAAACACAGATGCATGAAGCCAACTTATAACATTCAAGTCATTTTACTAGTATTTGGGAACATGCTCAAAGTAACTGAACGGCTATGGAACACATCATTTCACTGTTCCTTACAAAGTTAAACAGGCCAAAACAGACTGGGCACAAACTGCACAATCACAGCCTGACAACACAACTGCACAGCAAAGCAGTAAAAGTGAGCGTAGAAATACAAGCGTTAGACAGGCACAAAGTTTCAACCGCCTCTCTCAAAGAAAACATCCATTGTTTCAACATCATGTCCGTCGGTATCATACGACATTCTAGTGCAAACACAGACACAATGGCAGAAGGTGTAAATGAATTTAGAATATTTGGAGCCGTTGAGTTTCGAAGTGCCTCTCTAGAGGTTGTAGTTCTAGGAGCTGAAAATGCCTGGATAAGGGTTTGTCTTCCCCCCACCATGTCACCGTGGCGTCCAGCATGCAGCTCCCGCACAGAGATATGTGCAGAAAGTCACTCGCTGGCAAAATGAGGCCATTCAACCACATGGCAAAAGAGAAGAGGACACTCTGGCTCCTGATTGGTCAGCCTATGCTCGGGAGGGGTGGGGGACACCGTTCCGAGGGGGAGGGGAGAGAGAGGCGGTCACATGATCGAGTCCAGCAGAGAGCCTGATAATAGGCCCCCTCTCGGAGTAGGGAGGCAAAGACTGGATGAACCAAAATCCCCTACCACACACAGGCTGGGTATTGTTGCCTATTCACTGGTCTCCATCTCAGGGCACTTTATCATTCAATTAGGACAGCTTTCACACCACACACCACAGAAAGAAGAGCTTCAATCAAACTGAAAACTTCACACTGGCCCTGGAAGGACGCAGTAAGACACTCAGCGTTTTCACTCCACTTTCATTTTTTTTGTGTTGTTGTCCAAGACTTTAAGGACAGAGGGAGAGAGAGAGAGAGACAGAGGGGGGGGGGGTAGATGGGGAATGTGAGGGAGAGTTTCTTTTCATTGAAAACACTACTTAATATTTACTAACACATGTATATACAATGGCGCACAATGGCTTCTCAGAAAAAGGACACAGAAAGAGGCACCTTGTCACTCAACTTTCATTTGTTTTGCTATTATTGTTGTCAAAGACTTGGAGGAGAGGGAGAGAGAGACTTTGAAAGTGGGAGAGAGGGGGAAAGAGAAATGTGAGATGGAAGGATAGCGAGCGGTAAGTATGTCTGGGCCATACAACATGACAACTCGCAGTGTGTTGCTGAAGTGTTCTGCATGTCGCCAGGACAGAATGGTCCTCTGGGAGGCAGACCCTGGAAGTGGTGGAAGAAGAAAGTTAAGAAAACTACAGTGGGAAGAAGAGGGTGAAGATTTATCAGGAGGAAAACAGGCAGGTGGCTACTGGAGAAAGAGAGGGGGGCTGGAGAGGGAAGGAGGGGAGAGAGAGTGATAAAGAGGAGGGGGGCCGGTCAGTGGGACACAGAAGCAGGTGGAGCAACAGGTAACTACGGAGAAATGAGACGAGGCAGAAGAAAAAGAAAAGGCTGGTTGCAGTTTCCAGCAGTTCCAAATTAAGAAATGCGTGGATAAACATGTGTATTTATCCATGAAACAAGTGTTACATTCTGCCATTTCCTCTCAAAGGTTTTGGCCAAATATCCTGAGTTTCAAATATTAACAAATCTGAGGGGCCAATTTTAAGCAGTCAATGTGTTTCTACTCTTTGTACGGAATAGATGCTTTCCTGTCTTTGGTCTTGGAGAGGGGAGTTGAACGTTTTTCGCTGGCATTATTTATTTGGGGGGAGTTTGGGATTGTTGAGCAGGGTGGGGCTGCAGTAGGGTTATTAAAAATCGCTTGAGAGGAAGCAACGGATGTGTGTGTGTGTGTGTCATCAGACATGTTGGCTGCTCTGAATGTGATTCAGACGTTACTCTCACTACTACACCTTGGCTCCTCCTTCGGTTTCCTCTCATTTGCTGACTCATAAGATGGCATAATGAGATGGATATTTAATGTTTTGTGGAGATAAAAACAAACAACTCCCTCCTTAGTCAGGAATATGACTAAAGTAGGAATAACTAAAGTGTAGGTAGTCCTTTTTTTCTAATTTCAATATTTCAAAGCTCTTAATATCATTTTAATTGGAGTCAACATATTTAGTTGCAAATACGTTGCAGTAAATGATTGCCTGAAGTCTGACTCACTTGCATCACCAGGCCCTGGGTACCATCACTTGTGAGGCTTTGACAGTCCTGCACTGAAACAATCTTCAGTTTTCTTGCTTGTTTCAAGTGCTCTATGCTCACACTTTTGACTTCAGCAAGTGAAAGACAAGCTCAATTTGATATAGGTTGGGTGATCAACTTAGCGAGTCAAAATTATTCCACTTTCTGCTTGTTAGCTATGACGTTGTGTTTAGTTTCAGTATCATGCAGCACGATGAAACACCATAAAATGAGTTAAGAGAGATAAGATTGGCTCTGAGCAAACAAAACATTTCCCTTTAGAATTCAACCTGCTGCTGCTGTTAGCTGTTACATAATCAATGAAGACAAGTGAGTAAGTTCCAGTGGCAGCCATACAGGGCTAAGAAATAAAACCCCATCAACCTTTTTTCACAGATATTTCAGTATATCAGGCTTTTTTTTCTCTGAACACATTCTCTCATATTTCCATAGTGCTTTTTCTCCAGAACTTTGCAAGCTCTTTTAGCTATCTTTAAGCCCATCCTGTTTTTAGTAGCTATCTACTGTTTTGCACCATGAAGTCCAGCCTCTGTAGTTCAACTGTCTTCTGTGTATGGGTGTGTCTGACACCTCCATTTTAACATCCTTGTTAAGTCATGTAGCATAGCGTAATTCCTGCGCAGTATCCAAAAACCTCTGAGATGTTTTCTGGAGTATTTGCATAGTTTTGTTTAATGGATACATGTTTAGTGGTTTTTAAAATGTGGGTTTGAGATTAAACAGCAACTGCTGTATTTTAGTTCAGCGAGTAGCCAGAAACCTTCTCCCAAGGTAACATTCAGTCCTTAAAGAGGCAGCTAAAGATATTAATCTCAACAGTGAGATACCTTTTGTTGGCTAGTAAAGATTTGAGTGTCAGGTAGATTTTATAAGTTTGGTGAACCAAAAGGTCATGTTTTTGTGAGGATTAAAGTGAACATTCTTTGGTCATCCACTTAAGAGGTCTTCCTTGGTCTACCACAACGTTTGCCTTCACTAAGTTCAGCAAGATTGTATTTCTTCATCTTAATGTACCTAACATTGGATTTTGGCTAGAATTTTTTTTGTCTATGTCACGGATGGCCTGCTTTACAGACATGAGAAATTCTTGTGTCAACATTTTAAGAGACAAAAGCAATGTTCCTCCAATCATCACGCATCTCTCCAAATGGAGGTATGATGTATTAAAAGGTCTATACATCCTACACATTCACAGACGTATATACTTGCTAATTAAAGTTGACAGTCTGCACCTTAAAGAAGCAGTCTGGGACATTTGTAAATCCCAAAATAATGTTTTAAACCTTCCATTTTGACATAGGTTTGTAATATACTGTTTCTATATGCATAACTTCTAAGTAGAATCACTGGCTTACCTGTTAGCCATGAAATTCCAAGTTGAAATTGAATGGCACAAATCATGACATAGAGCACAAATACATGACATAGAGCACAAATACATGACATAGAGCACAAATACATGA
Source organism: Umbra pygmaea (assembly GCA_016801145.1). Classification (NCBI taxonomy): domain Eukaryota; kingdom Metazoa; phylum Chordata; class Actinopteri; order Esociformes; family Umbridae; genus Umbra; species Umbra pygmaea. The sequence goes on along the minus strand of JACXGM010020949.1, from coordinate 10,792 downwards.
CATAGAGCACAAATACATGACAAAGTAGAGCACAAATAATGACGAAGAGCACAAATACATGACATAGAGCACAAATACATGACATAGAGCACAAATACATGACAAAGTAGAGCACAAATACATGACAAAGAGCACAAATACATGACAAAGAGCACAAATACATGACATCGAGCAAAAATGCATGACATAGAGCACAAATACATGACATAGAGCACAAATACATGATGTAGAGCGCAAATACATGGCATAGTACAACATATTCAGCTATCCCTTTTAGCTCACCTTTTACAACAAGTGTCCAAAATCACATGCATTTTTAACCGGAGAGAAAAAACACCTGTAATTGCAGAACTGCCCAAATGCACAAGTGTTTCCTATCACAGTTTCCCCATCATTATAATATTCAACATTGAACTTCAGCTACCAGTTATGAATCAACGATCTCATCCTGATTACTGGACAGCAGAATATGATATTCCGTTGTGTTTCGAACCTTGAATCAAACAAAGATCTTACAGTGAACCCCCCTCCGAAATAAAACAATGTGTTTCTGGCAAAGAGAAAAAAACAGTCAGTCAATCTAGAACAGGCACCACGCAGGAAATATCCCGGACCTGGATAAGAGGGAGTGAGGAGTGGGGGTGGTGTACCCATGGGAGGGGGCTCATGATAGATGGACCAGGACCTGAAGAGCCTCAGCTGCCCCTCTCTTGCCCCTCTCTTCCCAGAAAAACACCCACAAGGAACACTGTCAGTACGCGCTTCAAGCATCTTGAGCCCTCTTCCTACTTCGAAGAAACATACTGCAAGGGCCATCAGAATGCACAACGTCTGTGTGTCACGTGTTTTTTAGTGTATGTAAACATGTGTGTGGTTGCGTGTACATGTCAGGATGTGTGTGTAATTTTCTCTGTGTGTAATTCCATGTCTTTGTGTACATGTGAATACCTCATGTCCCGACAATGATAGTGAAACGTGACAAAATACATTGTATTATTCTTAATCGGGTTTTCACCCAGAGAATATCACACCGGCCTATATTTCTCAAGGGTTCCTAACAAGGTTAAATAATAAGTCTGTTGTGACAGTGACCAGCATTATCAAAACACTACAAAAACCGTAAGACGCTACTGAAACGCTTCATGTGTACATTTGCTCAACAACTATGTTTCCTCAGCTCGCAGAGAAACTTGTTTTACAAAAGATTATACCCACAATAATAATTAGGCATGATGGTTCCAGAAATATTGTCAAGGGACAGATAACTTTTGGTCTATAAAACTACTTCAGGGACTTAAAATATTATGTTAAAATGTAGTGGTATGCAAAATAAAATAAAATCATGGCAGTAAAAGACTTCATCATAAATGTATGTCTTAAAAACTATTTTAGATTTGGAGAAAAATTTACAAGTTATTGCCCTGAGGGCAGCAACAACTCTCATTATGGGAACGTTCTCATGTTTCACCAACTTTGGTCTTCACCATATGAATGAAAAAAAACGAGTAATTCTTTAACCATTACAAAGACAATAAAATAATAACTTAAAAACAGAAACTATGATCTCCAAAAACACGTCACAACTTAACGATCCGTGGAAATAGGTGAAATTCCATTGCTGCAGTTCAATGATTACTACCTTAATCAAATAAACACGGCAGCTTTGTGTGTTTGATGAATCACCACTTAACTCACCCGACTATTGCCTGTGGCTATCTGTTCTGATCCAGACGGATGGGTATCTATGGCCATTGCACTGGACTGTTCAGCAGGCCTCACTGAGATGTTGTGGGAGGGATGTTGGCCTTGTGAACTTGGCTCTGATGTTATTCCCCCGCCCCCTACCCCGTTTCATGGGCTGATTTGGAGTGACCAGAGTAACCACGGGGTTCAAAAGTCAGAACAGCTACCGTGGGCGAAACATTGCATAATACAACACAAATAAATAACATCTCCCTACTTGGTAGGTACACATGCACACACGTTGAGAGAAAGATGGTTTGGAATGCCCGTGATCAGACACTGTTCTCAAGCTCCCAGCCTGCCTGTCTCTCTCAAGCTTTCTTGAGAAAATAACAAATAGAACAGTCTTCTTGACGCCCTTATGCTAACATCCATTATGACATGAACCCACTGTCCGCAGCGCCTCAGCGCTCCCCCAGAAGCAGGCGAAACTCGAAGAATAGGATCAGAGCTCTTCCTCTTCTTCGCTGGTTATTAACTACCATTTGTCCTCTCTGAGGGCTGTCCTTCCCATTAACCCAACTGATGCTCTTTTCTCATGGAAATCAGTTTCCAACCCACGAAGGTGAGGTGGATTGTGGGACATTTCCAGAGGAGAGGAGAAATCCCTACATCACACACACATTTCTCTTTCTCAATGCAAGCATATAGCGTGTTGCCTCCCCATTGCCTGAACTTTTATCTGAAGTTACCAAAAGTAAATTATTTTTATATGTATTGTAAAAGTTTATCCACAGGAACATACTGACCGGTTTAAAAACTGTATGTAGAAAAGCACATTTATTAAGTCAAGATTCATGTTATATTACTGGGTTTAGTTATTTATAAGTCAGAAACTGCCTTTTCAACAAAAACATACTCTTAAATGTTGATTCAATTTGACATGTTCATATAAATATTTTCTCAAATTGTAAATGTTTTTGAGAAGCAAACATTTACATACATTTGTTTTGTTAAAAGTGTACACTATCTTTAAATCTAAAGTATCAATTCTAACGCATATATATACTACTATCTGTCTTACAAATGTGAAAGTTGTTGACAGCTTTGTATTTTAATTAAAATTTACAATTCTCAATGACAAGGGATTTGGTATTCTGTGAAGATGTCTTATAATGAGGGAAGACCAAACTTCAACATATTATGCGTCTCAACTTGCACTGCAACTGTCACCAAAGCATTGTCTCGTGAGTCGTGACGGTCTCACTTCCATTTCCTTATTGTGTTACTGGAGGCAATGGAAACGAAGCCTTGATATTACAGGCTGTTGCCAGGCCATAACTGTTGCTTTTTAGACATGGTGGGTACTACTATCTAGGCTACACATTGGTCTAATTGCCCACAAACGCAGTAAAGTAGCCTGGTTTATTTTTAAGGACACATTTTCATTTATTTGACCCTCAATGTTGTCAAATTAAGCAAGATGTTGCCGAATAATTTAATTCATAGTTATATTCCCACTTTATGCAGTAACCATACTTTCACAAACAAATCAATTATTCAAGAACGTGGATATGCTAGTAAAATAGTAGACTGACCTAAAACCAGCCGTGTTGGAAGATTCACTTGTCAAACTGAACCTCCAACAGCTACTAGGTCACAGGTGTTTTGACATGTTGCTCAATGTTTCAGAATACATTCTGTTTGTAGCAATAATGAGAGTAACGTCGCCAAGTGGGTTGGGTCGTGATGACGGTGTATGATTAATCACCGCACACATTTACATTGTAATGCACATAATACGTGTCAACTCTTTAGATCATTTGATACCACAACTTTGTGTTCGTAATATAGGCCTACAAGAAAAGATAAAAATAATGGAAATACTTGATAATACATAATTAGCAAAGGCCTACAAAATAGTTAAATGACATCAACCACTCTAGCCAACACATTTGCAGTACGCTACCCATATGAATCTGCTTACTTCCAAGCCTAATCGTTGTTTGCGGGGGAGAGTTTGTGACGAAATAACAGTGTAACAACCAAACAAAAATTTAGAAATAGCAAGTGTATCAGTGTAAATACAAAATAAGATAAGCTGCTGCATTCTAAACATGAACCTGTCGCATTAAAGAAATCTGGGGGGGGGGGGCTCATA